>JAAWWB010001473.1:0-59190 GCA_018804465.1 Populus tomentosa | reverse complement strand
CCGGGGCATCGAGTCGGAATGCCGCGAAACTCACCGAGTCAAAGCGTTTCGCGTTTGCGAAAGAAAGTAGTGATGTAGAACAAGTAGGCAGAAGCATACATGCTCAAGATGGGATCACCCGAAATTCAAAGCCAACTGATTTCGGTCAACCGGGGCATCGAAGTCGGAATGCATCGAAACTCACCGTGTCAGAGCGTTTCGCCGTGTGCGGAAGAAGGCGGGATGGAACAGTACAGAAGCACAACATGCTCAGGAGGGATCACCGAAGTTCAAGCAAGGATTTCGGCAAATGGGGCATCGAAGTCGGAATGCCGCGAACTCACCGAGTCAAAGCGTTTTTGGCTGTTTGCGGAAGAAGTCGATGTAGAACAAGTAGTAAAGCATCATGCTCATGAGGATCACCACGATTCAAAGGCACCTGAATTTCGGTAACCGGGCATCGAAGTCGAATGCGAGAAACTCACCGAGTCAAACGCGTTTTTCGGCCGTTTGCGGAAGAACGTCTGATGTATACAAGTTATCAGAAGCAGTACATAGCTCAAGAGGTATCACCCGAAATTCAAAGGCAACTGAATTTCGGCAACCGGGGCATCGAAGTCGGAATGCCGCAAACTCACCGAGTCAAAGCGTTTCGCCGTTTGCGGAAGAAGTGTGATGTAGAACAAGTAGCAGAAGCATACATGCTCAAGAGGGATCACCCGAAATTCAAAGGCAACTGAATTTCGGCAACCGGGGCATCGAAGTCGGAATGCCGCGAAACTCACCGAGTCAAAGCGTTTCGCCGTTTGCGGAAGAAGTCTGATGTAGAACAAGTAGCAGAAGCATACATGCTCAAGAGGGATCACCCGAAATTCAAAGGCAACTGAATTTCGGCAACCGGGGCATCGAAGTCGGAATGCCGCGAAAACTCACCGAGTCAAAGCGTTTCGCTGTTTGCGGAACGAAGTGTGATGTAGACATGTAGCAGAGCATACAGCTAACCGGGATCACCCGAAATCAAAAGGCAACAAGAATTCGGCAACCGGGGCCATCGAAGCGGATGCGCCGCAAACTCACGAGACAAAGCGTTTCGTGTTTGCGGATGGAAGTGTGATGTAGACCAAGTAGCAGAAGCATACAATGCTTCAATAAGAGGGATCACCCGAAATTCAAAGGCAACTGATTTCGGCAACCGTGCATCGAAGTCGGAATGCCGCGAAACTCACCGAGTAAAGCGTTTCGTGTTTGCGGCTGGAAGTGTGATGTAGAACAAGTAGCAGAAGCAACATGCTCAACAGGGATCACCCGAAATTCAAAGGCAATGAATTCGGCAACCGGGGAACCGAAGTTGCAATGCCGACGAAAATCAACGTTCAAAGCGTTTTGCCATTTGCGAAGGAGTGTGATGTAGAACCAAGTAGCAGAAGCATACATGCTCAAGAGGGATCACCCGAAATTCAAAGGCAACTGAATTTCGGCAACCGGGGCATCGAAGTCGGAATGCCGCGAAACTCACCGAGTCAAAGCGTTTCGCCGTTTGCGGAAGGAAGTATGATGTAGAACAAGTAGCAGAAGCATACATGCTCAAGAGGGATCACCCGAAATTCAAAGGCAACTGAATTTCGGCAACCGGGGCATCGAAGTCGAATGCCGCGAAACTCACCGAGTCAAAGCGTTTCGCCGTTTGCGGAAGGAAGTATGATGTAGAACAAGTAGCAGAAGCATACATGCTCAAGAGGGATCACCCGAAATTCAAAGGCAACTGAATTTCGGCAACCGGGGCATCGAAGTCGGAATGCCGCGAAACTCACCGAGTCAAAGCGTTTCGCCGTTTGCGGAAGGAAGTATGATGTAGAACAAGTAGCAGAAGCATACATGCTCAAGAGGGATCACCCGAAATTCAAAGGCAACTGAATTTCGGCAACCGGGGCATCGAAGTCGGAATGCCGCGAAACTCACCGAGTCAAAGCGTTTCGCCGTTTGCGGAAGAAAGTATGATTTAGAACAAGTAGCAGAAGCATACATGCTCAAGAGGGATCACCCGAAATTCAAAGGCAACTGAATTTCGGCAACCGGGGCATCGAAGTCGGAATGCCGCGAAACTCACCGAGTCAAAGCGTTTCGCCGTTTGCGGAAGAAAGTATGATGTAGAACAAGTAGCAGAAGCATACATGCTCAAGAGGGATCACCCGAAATGCAAAGGCAACTGAATTTCGGCAACCGGGGCATCGAAGTCGGAATGCCGCGAAACTCACCGAGTCAAAGCGTTTCGCCGTTTGCGGAAGAAAGTATGATGTAGAACAAGTAGCAGAAGCATACATGCTCAAGAGGGATCACCCGAAATGCAAAGGCAACTGAATTTCGGCAACCGGGGCATCGAAGTCGGAATGCCGCGAAACTCACCGAGTCAAAGCGTTTCGCCGTTTGCGGAAGAAAGTATGATGTAGAACAAGTAGCAGAAGCATACATGCTCAAGAGGGATCACCCGAAATTCAAAGGCAACTGAATTTCGGCAACCGGGGCATCGAAGTCGGAATGCCGCGAAACTCACCGAGTCAAAGCGTTTCGCCGTTTGCGGAAGAAAGTATGATGTAGAACAAGTAGCAGAAGCATACATGCTCAAGAGGGATCACCCGAAATTCAAAGGCAACTGAATTTCGGCAACCGGGGCATCGAAGTCGGAATGCCGCGAAACTCACCGAGTCAAAGCGTTTCGCCGTTTGCGGAAGAAAGTATGATGTAGAACAAGTAGCAGAAGCATACATGCTCAAGAGGGATCACCCGAAATTCAAAGGCAACTGAATTTCGGCAACCGGGGCATCGAAGTCGGAATGCCGCGAAACTCACCGAGTCAAAGCGTTTCGCCGTTTGCGGATGAAGTCTGATGTGGAACAAGTAGCAGAAGCATACATGCTCAAGAGGGATCACCCGAAATTCAAAGGCAACTGAATTTCGGCAACCGGGGCATCGAAGTCGGAATGCCGCGAAACTCACCGAGTCAAAGCGTTTCGCCGTTTGCGGAAGAAAGTACGATGTAGAACAAGTAGCAGAAGCATACATGCTCAAGAGGGATCACCCGAAATTCAAAGGCAACTGAATTTCGGCAACCGGGGCATCGAAGTCGGAATGCCTCGAAACTCACCGAGTCAAAGCGTTTCGCCGTTTGCGGAAGAAGTCTGATGTAGAACAAGTAGCAGAAGCATACATGCTCAAGAGGGATCACCCGAAATTCAAAGGCAACTGAATTTCGGCAACCGGGGCATCGAAGTCGGAATGCCGCGAAACTCACCGAGTCAAAGCGTTTCGCCGTTTGCGGAAGAAAGTATGATGTAGAACAAGTAGCAGAAGCATACATGCTCAAGAGGGATCACCCGAAATGCAAAGGCACCAGAATTTCGGCAACCGGGACATAGAAGTTGGAATGCCGCGAAACTCACCGAGTCAAAGCGTTTCGCCGTTTGCGGAAGAAAGTCCTTATGTTACAAAGTAGCAGACATGGGCGATAATTGCTCAGAGGGATCACCCGAATTCAAGGGCAACTGAATTTCTGCACCGGGCATCGAATTCGGAATGCAGCAAACCACCGATTCAAAGAGTTTCGACCAGTTGCGGAAGAAAGTCTGTGTAGAACCAGTAGCAGAAACATAAATGCTCAGGAGGATCACCCGAATTCCAAGGACTGAATTCGGCAACCGGGGCACTCGAAGTCGGAAGCCGGCGAACTCACCGGTCAAAAGCGTTTTCGGCACGTTTGCAGAGGAAGTCTGATGTAGAAGCAAGTAGCAGAACATAAATGCTCAAGAGGGATCACCCAAATGAAATTCAAAGGCAACTTGAATTTCAGCAAACCAGGGGCAATCGAAGTCGAATGCCGCGAAAACTCACCCGAGTCAAAGCTTTTCGCCGTTGCGGAAGAAGTCTGATGTAGAAGCAAGTAGCAGAAGCATACATGCTCAGAAGGGATCACCCGAAATTCAAAGGCAACTGAATTTCGGCAACCGGGGCATCGAAGTCGGAATGCCGCGAAACTCACCGAGTCAAAGCGTTTCGCCGTTTGCGGAAGAAAGTCTGATGTAGAACAAGTAGCAGAAGCATACATGCTCAAGAGGGATCACCCGAAATTCAAAGGCAACTGAATTTCGGCAACCGGGGCATCGAAGTCGGAATGCCGCGAAACTCACCGAGTCAAAGCGTTTCGCCGTTTGCGGAAGAAAGTATGGTGTAGAACAAGAAGCAGAAGCAGACATGCTCAAGAGGGATCACCCGAAATTCAAAGGCAACTGAATTTCGGCAACCGGGGCATCGAAGTCGGAATGCCGCGAAACTCACCGAGTCAAAGCGTTTCGTCCGTTTGCGGAAGAAAGTCTGATGTAGAACAAGTAGCAGAAGCATACATGCTCAAGAGGGATCACCCGAAATTCAAAGGCAACTGAATTTCGGCAACCGGGGCATCGAAAGTCGTAATGGGCCGCGAAAACTCACCGAGTCAAAGCGTTTCGCCGTTTGCGGAAGAAGTCTGATGTAGATACAGTAGCAGAAGCATACATGCTCAAGAGGGATCACCCGAAATTCAAAGGCAACTGAATTTCCGGCAACCGGGGCAATCGAAGTCGGAATGCCGCGAAACTCAACCGAGTCAAAGCGTTTTCGCCGTTTGGGAAGGAAAGTCTGATGTAGAACAAGTAGGCAGAAGCATACATGCTCAGAAGGGATCACACCCGAAATTCAAAGGCAACTGAATTCGGCACGGGGCAATCGAAAGTCGGAATGCCGCGAAACTCACCGGAGTCAAAAGCGTTTCGCCGTTTGCGGAAGGAAGTCTGATGTAGAACAAGTAGAAGAGCATAAATGCTCAAGAGGGATCACCCGAAATTCAGAGGCAACTGAATTTCGGCAACCGAGGGCATCGAAGTCGGAATGGCCTCGAAACTCACCGAGTCAAAGCGTTCGCCGTTTGCGGAAGAAAGTCGATGTAGAACAAGTAGCAGAAGCATCAAATGCTCAAGAGGGATTCAACCCGAAATTCAAAAGGCAACTGAATTTCGGCAACCGGGGTGCATCGAAGTCGGAATGCCGCGAAACTCACCGAGTCAAAGCGTTCGTCGCACGTTTGGAGAAGAAGTCTGATTGTAGAACAAGTAGCAGAAGCATACTGCTCAAGAGGGATCACCCGAAATTCATAGGCAACTGAATTTCGGCAACCGGGGCTCGAGTCGGAATGCCGCGAAACTCAACCGAGTCAAAGCGTTTCGCCTTTGCGGAAGAAGGAGTCTGATTAGAACAAGTAGCAGAAGCATAAATGCTCAAGAGGGATCACCCGAATTCAAGGGCAAGCTGAATTTCGGCAACCGGGGCATCGAAGTCGGAATGCCAGCGAACTCACCGAGTCAAAGCGTTTCGGCCGTTTGCGGAAGAAAGTCTGATGTAGAACAAGTAGCAGAAGCATACATGCTCAAGAGGGATCACCCGAAATTCAAAGGCAACTGAATTTCGGCAACCGGGGCATCGAAGTCGGAATGCCGCGAAACTCACCGAGTCAAAGCGTTTCGCCGTTTGCGGAAGAAAGTCGGATGTAGAACAAGTAGCAGAAGCATACATGCTCAAGAGGGATCACCCGAAATTCAAAGGCAACTGAATTTCGGCAACCGGGGCATCGAAGTCGGAATGCCGCGAAACTCACCGAGTCAAAGCGTTTCGCCAGTTTGCGAAGAAAGTCTGATGTAGAACAAGTAGCAGAAGCATAAATGCTCAAGAGGGATCACCCGAAATTCAAAGGCAACTAAATTTCGGCAACCGGGGCATCGAAGTCGGAATGCCGCGAAACCTCACCGAGTCAAAGCGTTTCGCCGTTTGCGGAAGAAAGTCTGATTGTAGAAACAAGTAGCAGAAGCATACATGCTCAAGAGGGATCACCCGAAATTCAAGGCAACTGAATTTCGGCAACCGGGGCATCGAAGTCGGAATGCCGCGAAAACTCACCGAGTCAAAAGCGTTTCGCCATTTGTGAAGAACGTCTGATGTAGAACAAAGTACAGAAGCATAAATGCTCAAGAGGGATCACCCGAAATTCAAAGGCAACTGAATTTCGGCAACAACCGGGGCATCGAAGTCGGAATGCCGCGAAACTCAACCGAGTCAAAAAAGCGTTCGCCGTTGCGGAAGAAGTCTGATGTAGAACAAGTAGCAGAAGCATAAAATGCTCAAGAGGGATCACCCGAAATTCAAGGCAACTGAATTTCGGCAAACCAGGGCATCGAAGTCGGAATGCCGAGAACTCACCGAGTCAGAGCGTTTCGCCGTTTGAGAAGAAATCTGATGTAAGACAAGTAGCAGAAGCATAAATGCTCAAGAGGGATCACCCGAAATTCAAAGGCAACTGAATTTCGGCAAACCGGGGCATCGAAGTCGGAAATGCCGCGAAACTCAACCGAGTCAGAGCGTTTCGTCCGTTTGCGGAAGAAAGTCTGTAATGTAGAACAAGTAGCAGAAGCATATGCTCAAGAGGGATCACCCGAAATTCAAGGCAACTGAATTTCGGGCAACCGGGGCATCAAAGTCGGAATGCCGCGAAACTCACCGAGTCAAAAGCGTTTCGCCATTTGCGAAGAAAAGTCTGATGTAGAACAAGTAGCAGAAGCATAAACTGCTCAGAGGGGATTCACCCGAAATTCAAGGCAATGAATTTCGACAACCGGGGCATCGAAGTCGGAAGCGCATAAACTCACCGAGTCAAGACGTTTCGCATGTTTAGGAAGGAAAGTCTGATGTAGACAAGTAGCAGAAGCATAAATGCTCAAGAGGGATCACCAAATTCAAAGGCAACTGAATTTCGACACCGGGGCATCGAAGTCGGAATGCGCGAACTCACCGAGTCAAAGCTTTCGCCGTTTGCGGAAAAAAGTCTGATGTAGAACAAGTAGGCAGAAGCTAATGCGCTCAAAGGGATCACCCAAATTCAAAGGCAACTGAATTTCGGCAACCGTGGGCATCGAAAGTCGGATGCCGCGAAACTCACCGAGTTCAAGAGCGTTTCGCCGTTTGGCGGAAGAAAGTCTGATGTAGAGACAAGTAGCAGAAGCATAAATGCTCAAGAGGGATCACCCGAAATTCAAGCACTGAATTTCGGCAACCGGGGCATCGAAGTCGGAATGCCACGAAACTCAACCGAGTCAAAGCGTTTCGCCGTTTGCGGAAGAAAGTCTGATGGTAGACAAGTAGCAAAAGCAATAAATGCGCAAGAGGGATCACCCGAAATTCAAAAGGCAACTGAATTTCGGCAACCCGGGGCATCGAAGTCGGAATGCCGCGAAACTCAACCGAGTCCAATCGTTTCGCCGTTTGCGGAAGAAAGTCTGATGTAGAACAAGTAGCAAAAGCATAATGCTCAAGAGGGATAACCCTAAATTCAAAGGCAACTGAATTCGCGGACAACCGGGGCATCGAAGTCGGAATGCCGCGAAACTCACCGAGTCAAAGCGTTTCGCCTTTTGCGGAAGAAGAGTCTGATGTAGAACAAGTAGCAGAAGCATAAATGCTCAAGAGGGATCACCCTAAATTCAAAGGCAAACTGAATTTCGGCAACCGGGGCATCGAAGTCGGAATTGCGCGAAACTCACCGAGTCAAAGCGTTTCGCCGTTTGCGGAAGAAAGTCTGTTGTAGAAGCAAGTAGCAAAGCATAATGCTCAAGATGGATCACCCGAAAATTCAAAGGCAACTAATTTCGGCAACCGGGGCAATCGAAGTCGGAATGCCGCGAAACTCAACTAGTCAAACGTTTCGCCGTTTACGAAAGGAAGTATGATGTAGAGCAAGTAGCAGAAGCATACATGCTCAAGAGGGATCACCCGAAATTCAAAGGCAACTGAATTTCGGCAACCGGGGCATCGAAGTCGGAATGCCGCGAAACTCACCGAGTCAAAGCGTTTCCGCCGTTTGCGGAAGAAAGTCTGATTGTAGAACAAGTAGCAGAAGCATAAATGCTCAAGAGGGATCACCCGAAATTCAAAGGGCAACTGAATTTCGGCAACCGGGGCATCGAAGTCGGAATGCCGCGAAACTCAACGAGTCAAAGCGTTCGCCGTTTGCAGAAGGAAGTCTGATGTAGAGCAACTAGCAGAAGCATAAATGCCTCAAGAGGGATCACCCGAAATTCAAAGGCAACTGAATTTCGGGCAACCGGGGCAATCGAAGTCGGAATGCCGCGAAACTCAACGAGTCAAAGCGTTTCGCCGTTTGCGGAAGAAAGTCTGATGTAGAACAAGTAGCAGAAGCATACATGCTCAAGAGGGATCACCCGAAATTCAAAGGCAACTGAATTTCGGCAACCGGGGCATCGAAGTCGGAATGCCGCGAAACTCACCGAGTCAAAGCGTTTCGCCGTTTGCGAAGAAAGTCTGATGTAGAACAAGTAGCAGAAGCATACATGCTCAAGAGGGATCACCCGAAATTCAAAGGCAACTGAATTTCGGCAACCCGGGGCATCGAAGTCGGAATGCCGCGAAACTCACCGAGTCAAAGCGTTTCGCCGTTTGCGGAAGGAAGTCTGATGTAGAAGAAGTAGCAGAAGCATACATGCTCAAGAGGGATCACCCGAAATTCAAAGGCAACTGAATTTCGGCAACCGGGGCATCGAAGTCGGAATGCCGCGAAACTCACCCAGTCAAAGCGTTTCGCCGTTTGCGGAAGAAAGTCTGATGTAGAACAAGTAGCAGAAGCATACATGCTCAAGAGGGATCACCCGAAATTCAAAGGCAACTGAATTTCGGCAACCGGGGCATCGAAGTCGGAATGCCGCGAAACTCACCGAGTCAAAGCGTTTCGCCGTTTGCGGAAGAAAGTCTGATGTAGAACAAGTAGCAGAAGCATACATGCTCAAGAGGGATCACCCGAAATTCAAAGGCAACTGAATTTCGGCAACCGGGGCATCGAAGTCGGAAGGCCGCGAAACTCACCGAGTCAAAGCGTTTCGCCGTTTGCGGAAGAAAGTCTGATGTAGAACAAGTAGCAGAAGCATACATGCTCAAGAGGGATCACCCGAAATTCAAAGGCAACTGAATTTCGGCAACCGGGGCATCGAAGTCGGAATGCCCGAAACTCACCGAGTCAAAGCGTTTCGCCGTTTGCTAGAAGAAGAAGTCTGATGTAGAACAAGTAGCAGAAGCATAAATGCTCAAGAGGGATCACCCGAAATTCAAAGGGCAACTGAATTTCGGCAACCGGGGCATCGAAGTCGGAATGCCGCGAAACTCACCGAAGTCAAAGCGTTTCGCCGTTTGCGGAAGGAAAGTCTGTATGTAGAACAAGAGCAGAAGCATAAATGCTCAAGAGGGATCACCGAAATTCAAGGCAACTGAATTTCGACAACGGGCATCGAAGTCGGAATGCCGCGAACTCACCGAGTCAAAGCGTTTCGCCGTTTGCGGAAGGAAGTCTGATGTAGAACAAGTTAGCAAAAGCATAAATGCTCAAGAGGGATCACCCGAAATTCAAAGGCAACTGAATTTCGCAGACCGGGGCATCGAAGTCGGAATGCCGCGAAACTCACCGAGTCCAAAGCGTTTCGCCGTTTGCAGAAGAAGTCTGATGTAGACAAGTAGCAGAAGCATAAATGCTCAAGAGGGATCACCCGAAAGTCAAAAGGCAACTGAATTTCGGGCAACCGGGGCATCGAAGTCGGAATGCCGCGAAACTCACCGAGTCAAAGCGTTTGCCGTTTGAGAAGAAAGTCCTGATGTAGAACAAGTAGCAGAAGCATAAATGCTCAGAGGGATCACCCGAAATTCAAAGGCAACTGAATTTCGGCAACCCGGGGCATCGATAGTCGGAATGCCGCGAAACTCAACGAGTCAAACAGCGTTTCGCCGTTTGCGGAAGGAAGTCTGATGTAGAAGCAAGTAGCAGAAGCATAAATGCTCAAGAGGATCACCCGAAATTCAAAGGCAACTGAATTTCGGCAACCGGGGCATCGAAGTCGGAATGCCGCGAAACTCACCGAGTCAAAGCGTTTCGCCGTTTGCGGAAGAAAGTATGATGTAGAACAAGTAGCAGAAGCATACATGCTCAAGAGGGATCACCCGAAATTCAAAGGCAACTGAATTTCGGCAACCGGGGCATCGAAGTCGGAATGCCGCGAAACTCACCGAGTCAAAGCGTTTCGCCGTTTGCGGAAGAAGTATGATGTAGAACAAGTAGCAGAAGCATACATGCTCAAGAGGGATCACCCGAAATTCAAAGGCAACTGAATTTCGGCAACCGGGCATCGAAGTCGGAATGCCGCGAAACTCACCGAGTCAAAGCGTTTCGCCGTTTGCGGAAGAAGTATGATGTAGAACAAGTAGCAGAAGCATACATGCTCAAGAGGGATCACCCGAAATTCAAAGGCAACTGAATTTCGGCAACCGGGGCATCGAAGTCGGAATGCCGCGAAACTCACCGAGTCAAAGCGTTTCGCCGTTTGCGGAAGAAGTCTGATGTAGAACAAGTAGCAGAAGCATACATGCTCAAGAGGGATCACCCGAAATTCAAAGGCAACTGAATTTCGGCAACCGGGGCATCGAAGTCGGAATGCCGCGAAACTCACCGAGTCAAAGCGTTTCGCCGTTTGCGGAAGAAGTCTGATGTAGAACAAGTAGCAGAAGCATACATGCTCAAGAGGGATCACCCGAAATTCAAAGGCAACTGAATTTCGGCAACCGGGGCATCGAAGTCGGAATGCCGCGAAACTCACCGAGTCAAAGCGTTTCGCCGTTTGCGGAAGAAGTCTGATGTAGAACAAGTAGCAGAAGCATACATGCTCAAGAGGGATCACCCGAAATTCAAAGGCAACTGAATTTCGGCAACCGGGGCATCGAAGTCGGAATGCCGCGAAACTCACCGAGTCAAAGCGTTTCGCCGTTTGCGGAAGAAGTCTGATGTAGAACAAGTAGCAGAAGCATACATGCTCAAGAGGGATCACCCGAAATTCAAAGGCAACTGAATTTCGGCAACCGGGGCATCGAAGTCGGAATGCCGCGAAACTCACCGAGTCAAGCGTTTCGCCGTTTGCGGAAGAAAGTCTGATGTAGAACAAGTAGCAGAAGCATAAATGCTCAAGAGGGATCACCCGAAATTCAAAGGCAACTGAATTTCGGCAACCGGGGCATCGAAGTCGGAATGCCGCGAAACTCAACGAGTCAAAAGCGTTTCGCCTTTGTAGGAAGAAAGTCTGAGTAGAACAAGTAGCAGAAAGCATAAATGCTCAAGAGGGATCACCCGAAATTCAAAGGCAACTGAATTTCGGCAACCGGGGCATCGAAGTCGGAATGGCCGCGAAACTCAACGAGTCAAAAGCGTTTCGCCGTTTGCTAGAAGGAAAGTCTGATGTAGAGCAAGTAGCAGAAGCATAAATGCTCAAGAGGGATCACCCGAAATTCAAAGGCAACTGAATTTCGGCAACCGGGGCATCGAAGTCGGAAATGCCGCGAAACTCACGAGTCAAAGCGTTTCGCCGTTTGTAGGAAGGAAGTCTGAGTAGAGAACAGTAGTCAGAAGCATAAATGCTCAAGAGGGATCACCCGAAATTCAAAGGCCAACTGAATTTCGGCAACCCGGGGCATCGAAGTCCGGAATGCCGCGAAACTCACCGAGTCAAGCGTTTCGCCGTTTGCGGAAGAAAGTCTGATGTAGACAAGTAGCAGAAGCATAATGCTCAAGAGGGATCACCCGAAATTCAAAGGCAACTGAATTTCGGCAACCGGGGCATCGAAGTCGGAATGCCGCGAAACTCATCGAGTCAAAGCGTTTCGCCGTTTGCGGAAGAAAGTCTGATGTAGAACAAGTAGCAGAAGCATAATGCTCAAGAGGGATCACCCGAAATTCAAAGGCACTGAATTTCGGCAACCGGGGCATCGAAGTTCGGAATGCCGCGAAACTCACGAGTCAAAGCGTTTCGCCGTTTGCTAGAAGAAGTCTGATGTAGAGCAAGTAGCAGAAGCATAAATGCTCAAGAGGGATCACCCGAAATTCAAAGGCAACTGAATTTCGGCAACCGGGGCATCGAGAGTCGGAATGCCGCGAAACTCACCGAGTCAAAGCGTTTCGCCGTTTGCGGAAGAAGTCTGATGTAGAACAAGTAGCAGAAGCATAAATGCTCAAGAGGGATCACCCGAAATTCAAAGGCAACTGAATTTCGGCAAACCGGGGCATCGAAGTCGGAATGCCGCGAAACTCACGAGTCAAAGCGTTTCGCCGTTTGCGGAAGAAAGTCTGTTGTAGAACAAGTAGCAGAAGCATAAATGCTCAAGAGGGATCACCCGAAATTCAAAGGCAACTAATTTCGGCAACCGGGCATCGAAGTCGGAATGCCGCGAAACTCAACGAGTCAAACGTTTCGCCGTTTGTAGAAGGAAAGTCTGATGTAGAGCAAGTAGCAGAAGCATAAATGCTCAAGAGGGATCACCCGAAATTCAAAGGCAACTGAATTTCGGCAACCGGGGCATCGAAGTCGGAATGCCGCGAAACTCACCGAGTCAAAGCGTTTCGCCGTTTGCGGAAGAAAGTCTGATGTAGAACAAGTAGCAGAAGCATAAATGCTCAAGAGGGATCACCCGAAATTCAAAGGCAACTGAATTTCGGCAACCGGGGCATCGAAGTCGGAATGCCGCGAAACTCAACGAGTCAAAGCGTTTCGCCGTTTGCAGGAAGGAAGTCTGATGTAGAGCAAGTAGCAAAAGCATAAATGCTCAAGAGGGATCACCCGAAATTCAAAGGCAACTGAATTTCGGCAACCGGGGCATCGAAGTCGGAATGCCGCGAAACTCACCGAGTCAAAGCGTTTCGCCGTTTGCGGAAGAAAGTCTGATGTAGAACAAGTAGCAGAAGCATAAATGCTCAAGAGGGATCACCCGAAATTCAAAGGCAACTGAATTTCGGCAACCGGGGCATCGAAGTCGAATGCCGCGAAACTCACCGAGTCAAAGCGTTTCGCCGTTTGCGGAAGAAAGTCTGTTGTAGAACAAGTAGCAGAAGCATAAATGCTCAAGAGGGATCACCCTGAAATTCAAAGGCAACTGAATTTCGGCAACCGGGGCATCGAAGTCGGAATGCCGCGAAACTCAACGAGTCAAACGTTTCGCCGTTTGTAGAAGGAAAGTCTGATGTAGAGCAAGTAGCAGAAGCATAAATGCTCAAGAGGGATCACCCGAAATTCAAAGGCAACTGAATTTCGGCAACCGGGGCATCGAAGTCGAATGCCGCGAAACTCACCGAGTCAAAGCGTTTCGCCGTTTGCGGAAGGAAAGTCTGATTGTAGAACAAGTAGCAGAAGCATAAATGCTCAAGAGGGATCACCCGAAATTCAAAGGCAACTGAATTTCGGCAACCGGGGCAATCGAAGTCGGAATGCCGCGAAACTCAACGAGTCAAAAGCGTTTCGCCGTTTGTAGGAAGGAAGTCTGATGTAGAATCAAGTAGCAGAAGCATACATGCTCAAGAGGGATCACCCGAAATTCAAAGGCAACTGAATTTCGGCAACCGAGGCATCGAAGTCGGAATGCCGCGAAACTCACCGAGTCAAAGCGTTTCGCCGTTTGCGGAAGAAAGTCTGATGTAGAACAAGTAGCAGAAGCATACATGCTCAAGAGGGATCACCCGAAATTCAAAGGCAACTGAATTTCGGCAACCGGGGCATCGAAGTCGGAATGCCGCGAAACTCACCGAGTCAAAGCGTTTCGCCGTTTCCGGAAGAAAGTCTGATGTAGAACAAGTAGCAGAAGCATACATGCTCAAGAGGGATCACCCGAAATTCAAAGGCAACTGAATTTCGGCAACCGGGGCATCGAAGTCGGAATGCCGCGAAACTCACCGAGTCAAAGCGTTTCGCCGTTTGCGGAAGAAAGTCTGATGTAGAACAAGTAGCAGAAGCATACATGCTCAAGAGGGATCACCCGAAATTCAAAGGCAACTGAATTTCGGCAACCGGGGCATCGAAGTCGGAATGCCGCGAAACTCAACGAAGTCAAAGCGTTTCGCCGTTTGCGGAAGAAGTCTGATGTAGAACAAGTAGCAGAAGCATACATGCTCAAGAGGGATCACCCGAAATTCAAAGGCAACTGAATTTCGGCAACCGGGGCATCGAAGTCGGAATGCCGCGAAACTCACCGAGTCAAAGCGTTTCGCCGTTTGCGGAAGAAAGTCTGATGTAGAACAAGTAGCAAAGCATAAATGCTCAAGAGGGATCACCCGAAATTCAAAGGCAACTGAATTTCGGCAACCGGGGCATCGAAGTCGGAATGCCGCGAAACTCACCGAGTCAAAGCGTTTCGCCGTTTGCGGAAGAAAGTCTGATGTAGAACAAGTAGCAGAAGCATACATGCTCAAGAGGAATCACCCGAAATTCAAAGGCAACTGAATTTCGGCAACCGGGGCATCGAAGTCGGAATGCCGCGAAACTCACCGAGTCAAAGCGTTTCGCCGTTTGCGGAAGAAAGTCTGATGTAGAACAAGTAGCAGAAGCATACATGCTCAAGAGGGATCACCCGAAATTCAAAGGCAACTGAATTTCGGCAACCGGGGCATCGAAGTCGGAATGCCGCGAAACTCAACGAGTCAAAGCGTTTCGCCGTTTGCAGAAGGAAGTCTGATGTAGAACAAGTAGCAGAAGCATAAATGCTCAAGAGGGATCACCCGAAATTCAAAGGCAACTGAATTTCGGCAACCGGGGCATCGAAGTCGGAATGCCGCGAAACTCACCGAGTCAAAGCGTTTCGCCGTTTGCGGAAGAAAGTCTGATGTAGAACAAGTAGCAGAAGCATAAATGCTCAAGAGGGATCACCCGAAATTCAAAGGCAACTGAATTTCGGCAACCGGGGCATCGAAGTCGGAATGCCGCGAAACTCACCGAGTCAAAGCGTTTCGCCATTTGCGGAAGGAAGTCTGATGTAGAACAAGTAGCAAAGCATAAATGCTCAAGAGGGATCACCCGAAATTCAAAGGCAACTGAATTTCGGCAACCGGGGCATCGAAGTCGGAATGCCGCGAAACTCACCGAGTCAAAGCGTTTCGCCGTTTGCAGGAAGAAGTCTGATGTAGAACAAGTAGCAGAAGCATAAATGCTCAAGAGGGATCACCCGAAATTCAAAGGCAACTGAATTTCGGCAACCGGGGCATCGAAGTCGGAATGCCGCGAAACTCACCGAGTCAAAGCGTTTCGCCATTTGCGGAAGGAAGTCTGATGTAGAACAAGTAGCAGAAGCATACATGCTCAAGAGGGATCACCCGAAATTCAAAGGCAACTGAATTTCGGCAACCGGGGCATCGAAGTCGGAATGCCGCGAAACTCACCGAGTCAAAAGCGTTTCGCCGTTTGCGGAAGAAAGTCTGATTGTAGAACAAGTAGCAGAAGCATAAATGCTCAAGAGGGATCACCCGAAATTCAAAGGCAACTGAATTTCGGCAACCGGGGCATCGAAGTCGGAATGCCGCGAAACTCACCGAGTCAAAGCGTTTCGCCGTTTGCGGAAGAAAGTCTGATGTAGAACAAGTAGCAGAAGCATACATGCTCAAGAGGGATCACCCGAAATTCAAAGGCAACTGAATTTCGGCAACCAGGGGCATCGAAGTCGAATGCCGCGAAACTCAACGAGTCAAAGCGTTTCGCCGTTGTCAGAAGGAAAGTCTGATGTAGAAGCAAGTAGCAGAAGCATACATGCTCAAGAGGGATCACCCGAAATTCAAAGGCAACTGAATTTCGGCAACCGGGGCATCGAAGTCGGAATGCCGCGAAACTCACCGAGTCAAAACGTTTCGCCGTTTGCGAAGGAAGTCTGATGTAGAAAGTAGCAGAAGCATAAAATGCTCAAGAGGGATCACCCTGAAATTCAAGGCAACTGAATTTCGGCAACCGGGGCATCGAAGTCGAATGCCGCGAAACTCGACCGAGTCAAAGCGTTTCGCCTGTTTGCGGAAGAGAAGTCTGATGTAGAACAAGTAGCAAAAGCATAAATGCTCAAGAGGGATCACCCGAAATTCAAAGGCAACTGAATTTCGGCAACCGGGGCATCGAAGTCGGAATGCCGCGAAACTCACCGAGTCAAAGCGTTTCGCCGTTTGCGGAAGAAGTCTGATGTAGAACAAGTAGCAGAAGCATACATGCTCAAGAGGGATCACCCGAAATTCAAGGGCAACTGAATTTCGGCAACCGGGGCATCGAAGTCGGAATGCCGCGAAACTCACCGAGTCAAAGCGTTTCGCCGTTTGCGGAAGAAAGTCTGATGTAGAACAAGTAGCAGAAGCATAAATGCTCAAGAGGGATCACCCGAAATTCAAAGGCAACTGAATTTCGGCAACCGGGGCATCGAAGTCGGAATGCCGCGAAACTCAACGAGTCAAAACGTTTCGCCGTTTGCGGAAGGAAGTCTGATGTAGAACAAGTAGCAGAAGCATACATGCTCAAGAGGGATCACCCGAAATTCAAAGGCAACTGAATTTCGGCAACCGGGGCATCGAAGTCGGAATGCCGCGAAACTCACCGAGTCAAAGCGTTTCGCCGTTTGCGGAAGAAAGTCTGATGTAGAACAAGTAGCAGAAGCATAAATGCTCAAGAGGGATCACCCGAAATTCAAAGGCAACTGAATTTCGGCAACCGGGGCATCGAAGTCGGAATGCCGCGAAACTCACCGAGTCAAAGCGTTTCGCCGTTTGCGGAAGGAAAGTCTGATGTAGAAGCAAGTAGCAGAAGCATAAATGCTCAAGAGGGATCACCCGAAATTCAAAGGCAACTGAATTTCGGCAACCGGGGCATCGAAGTCGGAATGCCGCGAAACTCACCGAGTCAAAAGCGTTTCGCCGTTTGCGGAAGAAAGTCTGATGTAGAACAAGTAGCAGAAGCATAAATGCTCAAGAGGGATCACCCGAAATTCAAAGGCAACTGAATTTCGGCAACCGGGGCATCGAAGTCGGAATGCCGCGAAACTCACCGAGTCAAAGCGTTTCGCCGTTTGCGGAAGAAAGTCTGATGTAGAACAAGTAGCAGAAGCATACATGCTCAAGAGGGATCACCCGAAATTCAAAGGCAACTGAATTTCGGCAACCGGGGCATCGAAGTCGGAATGCCGCGAAACTCACCGAGTCAAAGCGTTTCGCCGTTTGTCGAAGAAGTCTGATGTAGAACAAGTAGCAGAAGCATACATGCTCAAGAGGGATCACCCGAAATTCAAAGGCAACTGAATTTCGGCAACCGGGGCATCGAAGTCGGAATGCCGCGAAACTCACCGAGTCAAAGCGTTTCGCCGTTTGCGAGAAGAAGTCTGATGTAGAACAAGTAGCAGAAGCATACATGCTCAAGAGGGATCACCCGAAATTCAAAGGCAACTGAATTTCGGCAACCGGGGCATCGAAGTCGGAATGCCGCGAAACTCACCGAGTCAAAGCGTTTCGCCGTTTGCGGAAGAAAGTCTGATGTAGAACAAGTAGCAGAAGCATACATGCTCAAGAGGGATCACCCGAAATTCAAAGGCAACTGAATTTCGGCAACCGGGGCATCGAAGTCGGAATGCCGCGAAACTCACCGAGTCAAAGCGTTTCGCAGTTTGCAGAAGGAAGTATGATGTAGAACAAGTAGCAGAAGCATACATGCTCAAGAGGGATCACCCGAAATTCAAAGGCAACTGAATTTCGGCAACCGGGGCATCGAAGTCGGAATGCCGCGAAACTCACCGAGTCAAAGCGTTTCGCCGTTTGCGGAAGAAAGTCTGATGTAGAACAAGTAGCAGAAGCATACATGCTCAAGAGGGATCACCCGAAATTCAAAGGCAACTGAATTTCGGCAACCGGGGCATCGAAGTCGGAATGCCGCGAAACTCACCGAGTCAAAACGTTTCGCCGTTTGCAGAAGGAAGTCTGATGTAGAACAAGTAGCAGAAGCATAAATGCTCAAGAGGGATCACCCGAAATTCAAAGGCAACTGAATTTCGGCAACCGGGGCATCGAAGTCGGAATGCCGCGAAACTCACCGAGTCAAAGCGTTTCGCCGTTTGCGGAAGAAAGTCTGATGTAGAACAAGTAGCAGAAGCATACATGCTCAAGAGGGATCACCCGAAATTCAAAGGCAACTGAATTTCGGCAACCGGGGCATCGAAGTCGGAATGCCGCGAAACTCACCGAGTCAAAGCGTTTCGCCGTTTGTAGGAAGGAAGTCTGATGTAGAACAAGTAGCAGAAGCATAAATGCTCAAGAGGGATCACCCGAAATTCAAAGGCAACTGAATTTCGGCAACCGGGGCATCGAAGTCGGAATGCCGCGAAACTCACCGAGTCAAAGCGTTTCGCCGTTTGCGGAAGAAAGTCTGATGTAGAACAAGTAGCAGAAGCATAAATGCTCAAGAGGGATCACCCGAAATTCAAAGGCAACTGAATTTCGGCAACCGGGGCATCGAAGTCGGAATGCCGCGAAACTCACCGAGTCAAAGCGTTTCGCCGTTTGCGGAAGAAAGTCTGATGTAGAACAAGTAGCAGAAGCATAAATGCTCAAGAGGGATCACCCGAAATTCAAAGGCAACTGAATTTCGGCAACCGGGGCATCGAAGTCGGAATGCCGCGAAACTCACCGAGTCAAAGCGTTTCGCCGTTTGCGGAAGGAAAGTCTGATGTAGAACAAGTAGCAGAAGCATAAATGCTCAAGAGGGATCACCCGAAATTCAAAGGCAACTGAATTTCGGCAACCGGGGCATCGAAGTCGGAATGCCGCGAAACTCACCGAGTCAAAGCGTTTCGCCGTTTGCGGAAGAAAGTCTGATGTAGAACAAGTAGCAGAAGCATAAATGCTCAAGAGGGATCACCCGAAATTCAAAGGCAACTGAATTTCGGCAACCGGGGCATCGAAGTCGGAATGCCGCGAAACTCACCGAGTCAAAGCGTTTCGCCGTTTGCGGAAGAAGTCTGATGTAGAACAAGTAGCAGAAGCATAAATGCTCAAGAGGGATCACCCGAAATTCAAAGGCAACTGAATTTCGGCAACCGGGGCATCGAAGTCGGAATGCCGCGAAACTCACCGAGTCAAAGCGTTTCGCCGTTTGCGGAAGAAAGTCTGATGTAGAACAAGTAGCAGAAGCATAAATGCTCAAGAGGGATCACCCGAAATTCAAAGGCAACTGAATTTCGGCAACCGGGGCATCGAAGTCGGAATGCCGCGAAACTCAACGAGTCAAAGCGTTTCGCCGTTTGCGGAAGAAGTCTGATGTAGAACAAGTAGCAGAAGCATAAATGCTCAAGAGGGATCACCCGAAATTCAAAGGCAACTGAATTTCGGCAACCGGGGCATCGAAGTCGGAATGCCGCGAAACTCACCGAGTCAAAAGCGTTTCGCCGTTTGCGGAAGAAGTCTGATGTAGAACAAGTAGCAGAAGCATAAATGCTCAAGAGGGATCACCCGAAATTCAAAGGCAACTGAATTTCGGCAACCGGGGCATCGAAGTCGGAATGCCGCGAAACTCACCGAGTCAAAGCGTTTCGCCGTTTGCGGAAGAAAGTCTGATGTAGAACAAGTAGCAGAAGCATAAATGCTCAAGAGGGATCACCCGAAATTCAAAGGCAACTGAATTTCGGCAACCGGGGCATCGAAGTCGGAATGCCGCGAAACTCACCGAGTCAAAGCGTTTCGCCGTTTGTAGGAAGAAGTCTGATGTAGAACAAGTAGCAGAAGCATAAATGCTCAAGAGGGATCACCCGAAATTCAAAGGCAACTGAATTTCGGCAACCGGGGCATCGAAGTCGGAATGCCGCGAAACTCACCGAGTCAAAGCGTTTCGCCGTTTGCGGAAGAAAGTCTGATGTAGAACAAGTAGCAGAAGCATAAATGCTCAAGAGGGATCACCCGAAATTCAAAGGCAACTGAATTTCGGCAACCGGGGCATCGAAGTCGGAATGCCGCGAAACTCAACGAGTCAAAGCGTTTCGCCGTTTGTAGAAGGAAGTCTGATGTAGAGCAAGTAGCAGAAGCATAAATGCTCAAGAGGGATCACCCGAAATTCAAAGGCAACTGAATTTCGGCAACCGGGGCATCGAAGTCGGAATGCCGCGAAACTCACCGAGTCAAAGCGTTTCGCCGTTTGCGGAAGAAAGTCTGATGTAGAACAAGTAGCAGAAGCATAAATGCTCAAGAGGGATCACCCGAAATTCAAAGGCAACTGAATTTCGGCAACCGGGGCATCGAAGTCGGAATGCCGCGAAACTCACCGAGTCAAACGTTTCGCCGTTTGCAGAAGGAAGTCTGATGTAGAACAAGTAGCAGAAGCATAAATGCTCAAGAGGGATCACCCGAAATTCAAAGGCAACTGAATTTCGGCAACCGGGGCATCGAAGTCGGAATGCCGCGAAACTCACCGAGTCAAAGCGTTTCGCCGTTTGCGGAAGAAGTCTGATGTAGAACAAGTAGCAGAAGCATACATGCTCAAGAGGGATCACCCGAAATTCAAAGGCAACTGAATTTCGGCAACCGGCATCGAAGTCGGAATGCCGCGAAACTCACCGAGTCAAAGCGTTTCGCCAGTTTGCGGAAGAAAGTCTGATGTAGAACAAGTAGCAGAAGCATACATGCTCAAGAGGGATCACCCGAAATTCAAAGGCAACTGAATTTCGGCAACCGGGGCATCGAAGTCGGAATGCCGCGAAACTCAACGAGTCAAAACGTTTCGCCGTTTGTAGAAGGAAGTCTGATGTAGAGCAAGTAGCAGAAGCATAAATGCTCAAGAGGGATCACCCGAAATTCAAAGGCAACTGAATTTCGGCAACCGGGGCATCGAAGTCGGAATGCCGCGAAACTCACCGAGTCAAAGCGTTTCGCCGTTTGCGGAAGAAAGTCTGATGTAGAACAAGTAGCAGAAGCATAAATGCTCAAGAGGGATCACCCGAAATTCAAAGGCAACTGAATTTCGGCAACCGGGGCATCGAAGTCGGAATGCCGCGAAACTCACCGAGTCAAAGCGTTTCGCCATTTGCGGAAGAAGTCTGATGTAGAACAAGTAGCAGAAGCATAAATGCTCAAGAGGGATCACCCGAAATTCAAAGGCAACTAAATTTCGGCAACCGGGGCATCGAAGTCGGAATGCCGCGAAACTCAACGAGTCAAAGCGTTTCGCCGTTTGTAGAAGGAAGTCTGATGTAGAGCAAGTAGCAGAAGCATAAATGCTCAAGAGGGATCACCCGAAATTCAAAGGCAACTGAATTTCGGCAACCGGGGCATCGAAGTCGGAATGCCGCGAAACTCACCGAGTCAAAGCGTTTCGCCGTTTGCGGAAGAAAGTCTGATGTAGAACAAGTAGCAGAAGCATAAATGCTCAAGAGGGATCACCCGAAATTCAAAGGCAACTGAATTTCGGCAACCGGGGCATCGAAGTCGGAATGCCGCGAAACTCACCGAGTCAAAGCGTTTCGCCGTTTGTAGGAAGGAAAGTCTGATGTAGAACAAGTAGCAGAAGCATAAATGCTCAAGAGGGATCACCCGAAATTCAAAGGCAACTGAATTTCGGCAACCGGGGCATCGAAGTCGGAATGCCGCGAAACTCACCGAGTCAAAGCGTTTCGCCGTTTGCGGAAGAAAGTCTGATGTAGAACAAGTAGCAGAAGCATAAATGCTCAAGAGGGATCACCCGAAATTCAAAGGCAACTGAATTTCGGCAACCGGGGCATCGAAGTCGGAATGCCGCGAAACTCACCGAGTCAAAGCGTTTCGCCGTTTGCAGAAGGAAGTCTGATGTAGAACAAGTAGCAGAAGCATAAATGCTCAAGAGGGATCACCCGAAATTCAAAGGCAACTGAATTTCGGCAACCGGGGCATCGAAGTCGGAATGCCGCGAAACTCACCGAGTCAAAGCGTTTCGCCGTTTGCGGAAGGAAGTCTGATGTAGAACAAGTAGCAGAAGCATAAATGCTCAAGAGGGATCACCCGAAATTCAAAGGCAACTGAATTTCGGCAACCGGGGCATCGAAGTCGGAATGCCGCGAAACTCACCGAGTCAAAGCGTTTCGCCGTTTGCGGAAGAAAGTCTGATGTAGAACAAGTAGCAGAAGCATAAATGCTCAAGAGGGATCACCCGAAATTCAAAGGCAACTGAATTTCGGCAACCGGGGCATCGAAGTCGGAATGCCGCGAAACTCACCGAGTCAAAGCGTTTCGCCGTTTGCGGAAGGAAGTCTGATGTAGAACAAGTAGCAGAAGCATAAATGCTCAAGAGGGATCACCCGAAATTCAAAGGCAACTGAATTTCGGCAACCGGGGCATCGAAGTCGGAATGCCGCGAAACTCACCGAGTCAAAGCGTTTCGCCGTTTGCGGAAGAAAGTCTGATGTAGAACAAGTAGCAGAAGCATAAATGCTCAAGAGGGATCACCCGAAATTCAAAGGCAACTGAATTTCGGCAACCGGGGCATCGAAGTCGGAATGCCGCGAAACTCACCGAGTCAAAGCGTTTCGCCGTTTGCGGAAGAAAGTCTGATGTAGAACAAGTAGCAGAAGCATAAATGCTCAAGAGGGATCACCCGAAATTCAAAGGCAACTGAATTTCGGCAACCGGGGCATCGAAGTCGGAATGCCGCGAAACTCACCGAGTCAAAAGCGTTTCGCCGTTTGCGGAAGAAAGTCTGATGTAGAACAAGTAGCAGAAGCATAAATGCTCAAGAGGGATCACCCGAAATTCAAAGGCAACTGAATTTCGGCAACCGGGGCATCGAAGTCGGAATGCCGCGAAACTCACCGAGTCAAAGCGTTTCGCCGTTTGCGGAAGAAAGTCTGATGTAGAACAAGTAGCAGAAGCATACATGCTCAAGAGGGATCACCCGAAATTCAAAGGCAACTGAATTTCGGCAACCGGGGCATCGAAGTCGGAATGCCGCGAAACTCACCGAGTCAAAAGCGTTTCGCCGTTTGCGGAAGGAAAGTCTGATGTAGAACAAGTAGCAGAAGCATACATGCTCAAGAGGGATCACCCGAAATTCAAAGGCAACTGAATTTCGGCAACCGGGGCATCGAAGTCGGAATGCCGCGAAACTCACCGAGTCAAAGCGTTTCGCCGTTTGCGGAAGAAAGTATGATGTAGAACAAGTAGCAGAAGCATAATGCTCAAGAGGGATCACCCGAAATTCAAAGGCAACTGAATTTCGGCAACCGGGGCATCGAAGTCGGAATGCCGCGAAACTCACCGAGTCAAAGCGTTTCGCCGTTTGCGGAAGAAAGTCTGATGTAGAACAAGTAGCAGAAGCATACATGCTCAAGAGGGATCACCCGAAATTCAAAGGCAACTGAATTTCGGCAACCGGGGCATCGAAGTCGGAATGCCGCGAAACTCACCGAGTCAAAGCGTTTCGCCGTTTGCAGAAGGAAAGTCTGATGTAGAGCAAGTAGCAGAAGCATAAATGCTCAAGAGGGATCACCCGAAATTCAAAGGCAACTGAATTTCGGCAACCGGGGCATCGAAGTCGGAATGCCGCGAAACTCACCGAGTCAAAGCGTTTCGCCGTTTGCGGAAGAAAGTCTGATGTAGAACAAGTAGCAGAAGCATAAATGCTCAAGAGGGATCACCCGAAATTCAAAGGCAACTGAATTTCGGCAACCGGGGCATCGAAGTCGGAATGCCGCGAAACTCACCGAGTCAAAGCGTTTCGCCGTTTGCGGAAGAAAGTCTGATGTAGAACAAGTAGCAGAAGCATAAATGCTCAAGAGGGATCACCCGAAATTCAAAGGCAACTGAATTTCGGCAACCGGGGCATCGAAGTCGGAATGCCGCGAAACTCACCGAGTCAAAGCGTTTCGCCGTTTGTCGGAAGGAAAGTCTGATGTAGAACAAGTAGCAGAAGCATAAATGCTCAAGAGGGATCACCCGAAATTCAAAGGCAACTGAATTTCGGCAACCGGGGCATCGAAGTCGGAATGCCGCGAAACTCACCGAGTCAAAGCGTTTCGCCGTTTGCGGAAGAAAGTCTGATGTAGAACAAGTAGCAGAAGCATAAATGCTCAAGAGGGATCACCCGAAATTCAAAGGCAACTGAATTTCGGCAACCGGGGCATCGAAGTCGGAATGCCGCGAAACTCAACGAGTCAAAGCGTTTCGCCGTTTGCAGAAGGAAGTCTGATGTAGAACAAGTAGCAGAAGCATAAATGCTCAAGAGGGATCACCCGAAATTCAAAGGCAACTGAATTTCGGCAACCGGGGCATCGAAGTCGGAATGCCGCGAAACTCACCGAGTCAAAGCGTTTCGCCGTTTGCGGAAGAAAGTCTGATGTAGAACAAGTAGCAGAAGCATAAATGCTCAAGAGGGATCACCCGAAATTCAAAGGCAACTGAATTTCGGCAACCGGGGCATCGAAGTCGGAATGCCGCGAAACTCACCGAGTCAAAGCGTTTCGCCGTTTGCGGAAGGAAGTCTGATGTAGAACAAGTAGCAGAAGCATAAATGCTCAAGAGGGATCACCCGAAATTCAAAGGCAACTGAATTTCGGCAACCGGGGCATCGAAGTCGGAATGCCGCGAAACTCACCGAGTCAAAGCGTTTCGCCGTTTGCGGAAGAAAGTCTGATGTAGAACAAGTAGCAGAAGCATAAATGCTCAAGAGGGATCACCCGAAATTCAAAGGCAACTGAATTTCGGCAACCGGGGCATCGAAGTCGGAATGCCGCGAAACTCACCGAGTCAAAGCGTTTCGCCGTTTGCGGAAGAAAGTCTGATGTAGAACAAGTAGCAGAAGCATAAATGCTCAAGAGGGATCACCCGAAATTCAAAGGCAACTGAATTTCGGCAACCGGGGCATCGAAGTCGGAATGCCGCGAAACTCACCGAGTCAAAGCGTTTCGCCGTTTGCGGAAGGAAGTCTGATGTAGAACAAGTAGCAGAAGCATAAATGCTCAAGAGGGATCACCCGAAATTCAAAGGCAACTGAATTTCGGCAACCGGGGCATCGAAGTCGGAATGCCGCGAAACTCACCGAGTCAAAGCGTTTCGCCGTTTGCGGAAGAAAGTCTGATGTAGAACAAGTAGCAGAAGCATAAATGCTCAAGAGGGATCACCCGAAATTCAAAGGCAACTGAATTTCGGCAACCGGGGCATCGAAGTCGGAATGCCGCGAAACTCACCGAGTCAAAGCGTTTCGCCGTTTGCGGAAGAAAGTCTGATGTAGAACAAGTAGCAGAAGCATAAATGCTCAAGAGGGATCACCCGAAATTCAAAGGCAACTGAATTTCGGCAACCGGGGCATCGAAGTCGGAATGCCGCGAAACTCACCGAGTCAAAGCGTTTCGCCGTTTGCGGAAGAAAGTCTGATGTAGAACAAGTAGCAGAAGCATACATGCTCAAGAGGGATCACCCGAAATTCAAAGGCAACTGAATTTCGGCAACCGGGGCATCGAAGTCGGAATGCCGCGAAACTCACCGAGTCAAAGCGTTTCGCCGTTTGCTAAAGAAAGTCTGATGTAGAACAAGTAGCAGAAGCATACATGCTCAAGAGGGATCACCCGAAATTCAAAGGCAACTGAATTTCGGCAACCGGGGCATCGAAGTCGGAATGCCGCGAAACTCACCGAGTCAAAGCGTTTCGCCGTTTGCGGAAGAAAGTCTGATGTAGAACAAGTAGCAGAAGCATACATGCTCAAGAGGGATCACCCGAAATTCAAAGGCAACTGAATTTCGGCAACCGGGGCATCGAAGTCGGAATGCCGCGAAACTCAACGAGTCAAAGCGTTTCGCCGTTTGCGAGAAGGAAGTCTGATGTAGAACAAGTAGCAGAAGCATAAATGCTCAAGAGGGATCACCCGAAATTCAAAGGCAACTGAATTTCGGCAACCGGGGCATCGAAGTCGGAATGCCGCGAAACTCACCGAGTCAAAGCGTTTCGCCGTTTGCGGAAGAAAGTCTGATGTAGAACAAGTAGCAGAAGCATAAATGCTCAAGAGGGATCACCCGAAATTCAAAGGCAACTGAATTTCGGCAACCGGGGCATCGAAGTCGGAATGCCGCGAAACTCACCGAGTCAAAGCGTTTCGCCAGTTTGCGGAAGAAAGTCTGATGTAGAACAAGTAGCAGAAGCATAAATGCTCAAGAGGGATCACCCGAAATTCAAAGGCAACTGAATTTCGGCAACCGGGGCATCGAAGTCGGAATGCCGCGAAACTCACCGAGTCAAAGCGTTTCGCCGTTTGCGGAAGGAAGTGTGATGTAGAACAAGTAGCAGAAGCATAAATGCTCAAGAGGGATCACCCGAAATTCAAAGGCAACTGAATTTCGGCAACCGGGGCATCGAAGTCGGAATGCCGCGAAACTCACCGAGTCAAAGCGTTTCGCCGTTTGCGGAAGAAAGTCTGATGTAGAACAAGTAGCAGAAGCATAAATGCTCAAGAGGGATCACCCGAAATTCAAAGGCAACTGAATTTCGGCAACCGGGGCATCGAAGTCGGAATGCCGCGAAACTCACCGAGTCAAAGCGTTTCGCCGTTTGCGGAAGAAAGTCTGATGTAGAACAAGTAGCAGAAGCATAAATGCTCAAGAGGGATCACCCGAAATTCAAAGGCAACTGAATTTCGGCAACCGGGGCATCGAAGTCGGAATGCCGCGAAACTCACCGAGTCAAAGCGTTTCGCCGTTTGCGGAAGAAAGTCTGATGTAGAACAAGTAGCAGAAGCATAAATGCTCAAGAGGGATCACCCGAAATTCAAAGGCAACTGAATTTCGGCAACCGGGGCATCGAAGTCGGAATGCCGCGAAACTCACCGAGTCAAAGCGTTTCGCCGTTTGCGGAAGAAAGTCTGATGTAGAACAAGTAGCAGAAGCATAAATGCTCAAGAGGGATCACCCGAAATTCAAAGGCAACTGAATTTCGGCAACCGGGGCATCGAAGTCGGAATGCCGCGAAACTCAACGAGTCAAAGCGTTTCGCCGTTTGTAGAAGGAAGTCTGATGTAGAACAAGTAGCAGAAGCATAAATGCTCAAGAGGGATCACCCGAAATTCAAAGGCAACTGAATTTCGGCAACCGGGGCATCGAAGTCGGAATGCCGCGAAACTCACCGAGTCAAAGCGTTTCGCCGTTTGCGGAAGAAAGTCTGATGTAGAACAAGTAGCAGAAGCATAAATGCTCAAGAGGGATCACCCGAAATTCAAAGGCAACTGAATTTCGGCAACCGGGGCATCGAAGTCGGAATGCCGCGAAACTCAACGAGTCAAAGCGTTTCGCCGTTTGCAGAAGGAAGTCTGATGTAGAACAAGTAGCAGAAGCATAAATGCTCAAGAGGGATCACCCGAAATTCAAAGGCAACTGAATTTCGGCAACCGGGGCATCGAAGTCGGAATGCCGCGAAACTCACCGAGTCAAAGCGTTTCGCCGTTTGCGGAAGAAAGTCTGATGTAGAACAAGTAGCAGAAGCATAAATGCTCAAGAGGGATCACCCGAAATTCAAAGGCAACTGAATTTCGGCAACCGGGGCATCGAAGTCGGAATGCCGCGAAACTCACCGAGTCAAAGCGTTTCGCCGTTTGCGGAAGGAAGTCTGATGTAGAACAAGTAGCAGAAGCATAAATGCTCAAGAGGGATCACCCGAAATTCAAAGGCAACTGAATTTCGGCAACCGGGGCATCGAAGTCGGAATGCCGCGAAACTCACCGAGTCAAAGCGTTTCGCCGTTTGCGGAAGAAGTCTGATGTAGAACAAGTAGCAGAAGCATAAATGCTCAAGAGGGATCACCCGAAATTCAAAGGCAACTGAATTTCGGCAACCGGGGCATCGAAGTCGGAATGCCGCGAAACTCACCGAGTCAAAGCGTTTCGCCGTTTGCGGAAGGAAGTCTGATGTAGAACAAGTAGCAGAAGCATACATGCTCAAGAGGGATCACCCGAAATTCAAAGGCAACTGAATTTCGGCAACCGGGGCATCGAAGTCGGAATGCCGCGAAACTCACCGAGTCAAAGCGTTTCGCCGTTTGCGGAAGAAAGTCTGATGTAGAACAAGTAGCAGAAGCATAAATGCTCAAGAGGGATCACCCGAAATTCAAAGGCAACTGAATTTCGGCAACCGGGGCATCGAAGTCGGAATGCCGCGAAACTCAACGAGTCAAAGCGTTTCGCCGTTTGCGGAAGGAAGTCTGATGTAGAACAAGTAGCAGAAGCATAAATGCTCAAGAGGGATCACCCGAAATTCAAAGGCAACTGAATTTCGGCAACCGGGGCATCGAAGTCGGAATGCCGCGAAACTCACCGAGTCAAAGCGTTTCGCCGTTTGCGGAAGAAAGTCTGATGTAGAACAAGTAGCAGAAGCATACATGCTCAAGAGGGATCACCCGAAATTCAAAGGCAACTGAATTTCGGCAACCGGGGCATCGAAGTCGGAATGCCGCGAAACTCACCGAGTCAAAGCGTTTTGCCGTTTGCGGAAGGAAGTGTGATGTAGAACAAGTAGCAGAAGCATACATGCTCAAGAGGGATCACCCGAAATTCAAAGGCAACTGAATTTCGGCAACCGGGGCATCGAAGTCGGAATGCCGCGAAACTCACCGAGTCAAAGCGTTTCGCCGTTTGCGGAAGGAAAGTCTGATGTAGAACAAGTAGCAGAAGCATAAATGCTCAAGAGGGATCACCCGAAATTCAAAGGCAACTGAATTTCGGCAACCGGGGCATCGAAGTCGGAATGCCGCGAAACTCACCGAGTCAAAGCGTTTCGCCGTTTGCGGAAGAAGTCTGATGTAGAACAAGTAGCAGAAGCATAAATGCTCAAGAGGGATCACCCGAAATTCAAAGGCAACTGAATTTCGGCAACCGGGGCATCGAAGTCGGAATGCCGCGAAACTCAACGAGTCAAAACGTTTCGCCGTTTGTAGAAGGAAGTCTGATGTAGAGCAAGTAGCAGAAGCATAAATGCTCAAGAGGGATCACCCGAAATTCAAAGGCAACTGAATTTCGGCAACCGGGGCATCGAAGTCGGAATGCCGCGAAACTCACCGAGTCAAAGCGTTTCGCCGTTTGCGGAAGAAAGTCTGATGTAGAACAAGTAGCAGAAGCATAAATGCTCAAGAGGGATCACCCGAAATTCAAAGGCAACTGAATTTCGGCAACCGGGGCATCGAAGTCGGAATGCCGCGAAACTCAACGAGTCAAAGCGTTTCGCCGTTTGCAGAAGGAAGTCTGATGTAGAACAAGTAGCAGAAGCATAAATGCTCAAGAGGGATCACCCGAAATTCAAAGGCAACTGAATTTCGGCAACCGGGGCATCGAAGTCGGAATGCCGCGAAACTCACCGAGTCAAAGCGTTTCGCCGTTTGCGGAAGGAAGTCTGATGTAGAACAAGTAGCAGAAGCATAAATGCTCAAGAGGGATCACCCGAAATTCAAAGGCAACTGAATTTCGGCAACCGGGGCATCGAAGTCGGAATGCCGCGAAACTCACCGAGTCAAAGCGTTTCGCCGTTTGCGGAAGAAAGTCTGATGTAGAAGCAAGTAGCAGAAGCATAAATGCTCAAGAGGGATCACCCGAAATTCAAAGGCAACTGAATTTCGGCAACCGGGGCATCGAAGTCGGAATGCCGCGAAACTCACCGAGTCAAAGCGTTTCGCCGTTTGCAGAAGGAAGTCTGATGTAGAACAAGTAGCAGAAGCATAAATGCTCAAGAGGGATCACCCGAAATTCAAAGGCAACTGAATTTCGGCAACCGGGGCATCGAAGTCGGAATGCCGCGAAACTCACCGAGTCAAAGCGTTTCGCCGTTTGCGGAAGAAAGTCTGATGTAGAACAAGTAGCAGAAGCATAAATGCTCAAGAGGGATCACCCGAAATTCAAAGGCAACTGAATTTCGGCAACCGGGGCATCGAAGTCGGAATGCCGCGAAACTCAACGAGTCAAAGCGTTTCGCCGTTTGTAGAAGGAAGTCTGATGTAGAGCAAGTAGCAGAAGCATAAATGCTCAAGAGGGATCACCCGAAATTCAAAGGCAACTGAATTTCGGCAACCGGGGCATCGAAGTCGGAATGCCGCGAAACTCACCGAGTCAAAGCGTTTCGCCATTTGCGGAAGAAAGTCTGATGTAGAACAAGTAGCAGAAGCATAAATGCTCAAGAGGGATCACCCGAAATTCAAAGGCAACTGAATTTCGGCAACCGGGGCATCGAAGTCGGAATGCCGCGAAACTCACCGAGTCAAAGCGTTTCGCCGTTTGCGGAAGAAAGTCTGATGTAGAACAAGTAGCAGAAGCATAAATGCTCAAGAGGGATCACCCGAAATTCAAAGGCAACTGAATTTCGGCAACCGGGGCATCGAAGTCGGAATGCCGCGAAACTCAACGAGTCAAAGCGTTTCGCCGTTTGTAGAAGGAAGTCTGATGTAGAGCAAGTAGCAGAAGCATAAATGCTCAAGAGGGATCACCCGAAATTCAAAGGCAACTGAATTTCGGCAACCGGGGCATCGAAGTCGGAATGCCGCGAAACTCACCGAGTCAAAGCGTTTCGCCGTTTGCGGAAGAAAGTCTGATGTAGAACAAGTAGCAGAAGCATAAATGCTCAAGAGGGATCACCCGAAATTCAAAGGCAACTGAATTTCGGCAACCGGGGCATCGAAGTCGGAATGCCGCGAAACTCACCGAGTCAAAGCGTTTCGCCGTTTGCAGAAGGAAGTCTGATGTAGAGCAAGTAGCAGAAGCATAAATGCTCAAGAGGGATCACCCGAAATTCAAAGGCAACTGAATTTCGGCAACCGGGGCATCGAAGTCGGAATGCCGCGAAACTCACCGAGTCAAAGCGTTTCGCCGTTTGCGGAAGAAAGTCTGATGTAGAACAAGTAGCAGAAGCATAAATGCTCAAGAGGGATCACCCGAAATTCAAGGGCAACTGAATTTCGGCAACCGGGGCATCGAAGTCGGAATGCCGCGAAACTCACCGAGTCAAAGCGTTTCGCCATTTGCGGAAGAAAGTCTGTTGTAGAACAAGTAGCAGAAGCATAAATGCTCAAGAGGGATCACCCGAAATTCAAAGGCAACTAAATTTCGGCAACCGGGGCATCGAAGTCGGAATGCCGCGAAACTCAACGAGTCAAAACGTTTCGCCGTTTGTAGAAGGAAGTCTGATGTAGAGCAAGTAGCAGAAGCATAAATGCTCAAGAGGGATCACCCGAAATTCAAAGGCAACTGAATTTCGGCAACCGGGGCATCGAAGTCGGAATGCCGCGAAACTCACCAAGTCAAAGCGTTTCGCCGTTTGCGGAAGAAAGTCTGATGTAGAACAAGTAGCAGAAGCATAAATGCTCAAGAGGGATCACCCGAAATTCAAAGGCAACTGAATTTCGGCAACCGGGGCATCGAAGTCGGAATGCCGCGAAACTCAACGAGTCAAAACGTTTCGCCGTTTCCAGAAGGAAGTCTGATATAGAACAAGTAGCAGAAGCATAAATGCTCAAGAGGGATCACCCGAAATTTAAAGGCAACTGAATTTCGGCAACCGGGGCATCGAAGTCGTAATGCCGCGAAACTCACCGAGTCAAAACGTTTCGCCGTTTGCGGAAGGAAGTCTGATGTAGAATAAGTAGCCGAAGGATACATGCTCAAGAGGGATCACCTGAAATTCAAAGGCAACTGAATTTCGGCAACCGGGGCATCGAAGTCGGAATGCCGCGAAACTCACCGAGTCAAAGCGTTTTGCCGTTTGGGGAAGAAAGTCTGATGTAGAAGAAGTAGCACAAGCAGACATGCGTAAGAAGGATCACTCGAAATTCAAAGGCAATTGAATTCCGGCAACCGGGGCAGCGACTTCGGAATGCCGCGAAACTCACCGAGTCAAAGCGTTTCGCCGTTTGCAGAAGGAAGTCTGATATAGAGCAAGTAGCAGAAGCATAAATGCTCAAGAGGGATCACCCGAAATTTAAAGGCAACTGAATTTCGGCAACCGGGGCATCGAAGTCGGAATGCCGCGAAACTCACCGAGTCAAAGCGTTTCGCCTTTTGTGGAAGAAAGTCTGATGTAGAACAAGTAGCAGAAGCATAAATGCTCAAGAGGGATCACCCGAAATTCCAAGGCAACTGAATTTCGGCAACCGGGGCATCGAAGTCGGAATGCCGCGAAACTATCCGAGTCAAAGCGTTTCCCTGTTTGCGGAGGAAAGTCTGATGTAGAACAAGTAGCCGAAGGATACATGCTCAAGAGGGATCACCCGAAATTCAAAGGCAACTGAATTTCGGCAACCGGGGCATCGAAGTCGGAATGCCGCGAAACTCACCGAGTCAAAGCGTTTCGCCGTTTGCGGAAGAAAGTCTGTTGTAGAACAAGTAGCAGAAGCATAAATGCTCAAGAGGGATCACCCGAAATTCAAAGGCAACTAAATTTCGGCAACCGGGGCATCGAAGTCGGAATGCCGCGAAACTCAACGAGTCAAACCGTTTCGCCGTTTGTAGAAGGAAGTCTGATGTAGAGCAAGTAGCAGAAGCATAAATGCTCAAGAGGGATCACCCGAAATTCAAAGGCAACTGAATTTCGGCAACCGGGGCATCGAAGTCGGAATGCCGCGAAACTCACCGAGTCAAAGCGTTTCGCCGTTTGCGGAAGAAAGTCTGATGTAGAACAAGTAGCAGAAGCATAAATGCTCAAGAGGGATCACCCGAAATTCAAGGGCAACTGAATTTCGGCAACCGGGGCATCGAAGTCGGAATGCCGCGAAACTCACCGAGTCAAAGCGTTTCGCCGTTTGCGGAAGAAAGTCTGATGTAGAACAAGTAGCAGAAGCATAAATGCTCAAGAGGGATCACCCGAAATTCAAAGGCAACTGAATTTCGGCAACCGGGGCATCGAAGTCGGAATGCCGCGAAACTCAACGAGTCAAAGCGTTTCGCCGTTTGCAGAAGGAAGTCTGATGTAGAGCAAGTAGCAGAAGCATAAATGCTCAAGAGGGATCACCCGAAATTCAAAGGCAACTGAATTTCGGCAACCGGGGCATCGAAGTCGGAATGCCGCGAAACTCACCGAGTCAAAGCGTTTCGCCGTTTGCGGAAGAAAGTCTGATGTAGAACAAGTAGCAGAAGCATAAATGCTCAAGAGGGATCACCCGAAATTCAAGGGCAACTGAATTTCGGCAACCGGGGCATCGAAGTCGGAATGCCGCGAAACTCACCGAGTCAAAGCGTTTCGCCGTTTGCGGAAGAAAGTCTGTTGTAGAACAAGTAGCAGAAGCATAAATGCTCAAGAGGGATCACCCGAAATTCAAAGGCAACTAAATTTCGGCAACCGGGGCATCGAAGTCGGAATGCCGCGAAACTCAACGAGTCAAACCGTTTCGCCGTTTGTAGAAGGAAGTCTGATGTAGAGCAAGTAGCAGAAGCATAAATGCTCAAGAGGGATCACCCGAAATTCAAAGGCAACTGAATTTCGGCAACCGGGGCATCGAAGTCGGAATGCCGCGAAACTCACCAAGTCAAAGCGTTTCGCCGTTTGCGGAAGAAAGTCTGATGTAGAACAAGTAGCAGAAGCATACATGCTCAAGAGGGATCACCTGAAATTCAAAGGCAACTGAATTTCGGCAACCGGGGCATCGAAGTCGGAATGCCGCGAAACTCACCGAGTCAAAGTGTTTCGCCGTTTGGGGAAGAAAGTCTGATCTACAAGAAGTAGCACAAGCAGACATGCGTAAGAAGGATCACCCGAAATTCAAAGGCAATTGAATTCCGGCAACCGGGGCAGCGACTTCAGAATGCCGCGAAACTCACCGAGTCAAAGCGTTTCGACGTTTGCAGAAGGAAGTCTGATATAGAGCAAGTAGCAGAAGCATAAATGCTCAAGAGGGATCACCCGAAATTTAAAGGCAACTGAATTTCGGCAACCGGGGCATCGAAGTTGTAATGCCGCGAAACTCACCGAGTCAAAGCGTTTCGCCTTTTGTGGAAGAAAGTCTGATGTAGAACAAGTAGCAGAAGCATAAATGCTCAAGAGGGATCACCCGAAATTCCAAGGCAACTGAATTTCAGCAACCGGGGCATCGAAGTCGGAATGCCGCAAAACTATCCGAGTGAAAGCGTTTCCCTGTTTGCGGAGGAAAGTCTGATGTAGAACAAGTAGCCGAAGGATACATGCTCAAGAGGGATCACCCGAAATTCAAAGGCAACTGAATTTCGGCAACCGGGGCATCGAAGTCGGAATGCCGCGAAACTCACCGAGTCAAAGCGTTTCGCCGTTTGCGGAAGAAAGTCTGTTGTAGAACAAGTAGCAGAAGCATAAATGCTCAAGAGGGATCACCCGAAATTCAAAGGCAACTAAATTTCGGCAACCGGGGCATCGAAGTCGGAATGCCGCGAAACTCAACGAGTCAAACCGTTTCGCCATTTGTAGAAGGAAGTCTGATGTAGAGCAAGTAGCAGAAGCATAAATGCTCAAGAGGGATCACCCGAAATTCAAAGGCAACTGAATTTCGGCAACCGGGGCATCGAAGTCGGAATGCCGCGAAACTCACCGAGTCAAAGCGTTTCGCCGTTTGCGGAAGAAAGTCTGATGTAGAACAAGTAGCAGAAGCATAAATGCTCAAGAGGGATCACCCGAAATTCAAGGGCAACTGAATTTCGGCAACCGGGGCATCGAAGTCGGAATGCCGCGAAACTCACCGAGTCAAAGCGTTTCGCCGTTTGCGGAAGAAAGTCTGTTGTAGAACAAGTAGCAGAAGCATAAATGCTCAAGAGGGATCACCCGAAATTCAAAGGCAACTGAATTTCGGCAACCGGGGCATCGAAGTCAGAATGCCGCGAAACTCAACGAGTCAAAGCGTTTCGCCGTTTGCAGAAGGAAGTCTGATGTAGAGCAAGTAGCAGAAGCATAAATGCTCAAGAGGGATCACCCGAAATTCAAAGGCAACTGAATTTCGGCAACCGGGGCATCGAAGTCGGAATGCCGCGAAACTCACCGAGTCAAAGCGTTTCGCCGTTTGCAGAAGAAAGTCTGATGTAGAACAAGTAGCAGAAGCATAAATGCTCAAGAGGGATCACCCGAAATTCAAGGGCAACTGAATTTCGGCAACCGGGGCATCGAAGTCGGAATGCCGCGAAACTCACCGAGTCAAAGCGTTTCGCCGTTTGCGGAAGAAAGTCTGTTGTAGAACAAGTAGCAGAAGCATACATGCTCAAGAGGGATCACCCGAAATTCAAAGGCAACTGAATTTCGGCAACCGGGGCATCGAAGTCGGAATGCCGCGAAACTCACCGAGTCAAACCGTTTCGCCGTTTGCGGAAGGAAGTCTGATGTAGAACAAGTAGTAGAAGCATAAATGCTCAAGAGGGATCACCCGAAATTCAAAGGCAACTGAATTTCGGCAACCGGGGCATCGAAGTCGGAATGCCGCGAAACTCACCAAGTCAAAGCGTTTCGCCGTTTGCGGAAGAAAGTCTGATGTAGAACAAGTAGCAGAAGCATACATGCTCAAGAGGGATCACCCGAAATTCAAAGGCAACTGAATTTCGGCAACCGGGGCATCGAAGTCGGAATGCCGCGAAACTCACCGAGTCAAAGTGTTTCGCCGTTTGGGGAAGAAAGTCTGATGTAGAAGAAGTAGCACAAGCAGACATGCGTAAGAAGGATCACCCGAAATTCAAAGGCAATTGAATTCCGGCAACCGGGGCAGCGACTTCGGAATGCCGCGAAACTCACCGAGTCAAAGCGTTTCGACGTTTGCAGAAGGAAGTGTGATGTAGAACAAGTAGCAGAAGCATACATGCTCAAGAGGGATCACCCGAAATTCAAAGGCAACTGAATTTCGGCAACCGGGGCATCGAAGTCGGAATGCCGCGAAACTCACCGAGTCAAAGCGTTTCGCCGTTTGCGGAAGAAAGTCTGATGTAGAACAAGTAGCAGAAGCATACATGCTCAAGAGGGATCACCCGAAATTCAAAGGCAACTGAATTTCGGCAACCGGGGCATCGAAGTCGGAATGCCGCGAAACTCACCGAGTCAAAGCGTTTCGCCATTTGCGGAAGAAAGTCTGATGTAGAACAAGTAGCAGAAGCATACATGCTCAAGAGGGATCACCCGCAATTCAAAGGCAACTGAATTTCGGCAACCGGGGCATCGAAGTCGGAATGCCGCGAAACTCACCAAGTCAAAGCGTTTCGCCGTTTGCGGAAGAAAGTCTGATGTAGAACAAGTAGCAGAAGCATACATGCTCAAGAGGGATCACCCGCAATTCAAAGGCAACTGAATTTCGGCAACCGGGGCATCGAAGTCGGAATGCCGCGAAACTCACCGAGTTAAAGCGTTTCGCCGTTTGCGGAAGAAAGTGTGATGTAGAACAAGTAGCAGAAGCATACATGCTCAAGAGGGATCACCCGAAATTCAAAGGCAACTGAATTTCGGCAACCGGGGCATCGAAGTCGGAATGCCGCGAAACTCACCGAGTCAAAGCGTTTCGCCGTTTGCGGAAGAAAGTCTGATGTAGAACAAGTAGCAGAAGCATACATGCTCAAGAGGGATCACCCGAAATTCAAAGGCAACTGAATTTCGGCAACCGGGGCATCGAAGTCGGAATGCCGCGAAACTCACCGAGTCAAAGCGTTTCGCCGTTTGTAGAAGGAAGTCTGATGTAGAACAAGTAGCAGAAGCATACATGCTCAAGAGGGATCACCCGAAATTCAAAGGCAACTGAATTTCGGCAACCGGGGCATCGAAGTCGGAATGCCGCGAAACTCACCGAGTCAAAGCGTTTCGCCGTTTGCGGAATGAAGTATGATGTAGAACAAGTAGCAGAAGCATACATGCTCAAGAGGGATCACCCGAAATTCAAAGGCAACTGAATTTCGGCAACCGGGGCATCGAAGTCGGAATGCCGCGAAACTCACCGAGTCAAAGCGTATCGCCGTTTGCGGAAGAAAGTCTGATGTAGAACAAGTAGCAGAAGCATACATGCTCAAGAGGGATCACCCGAAATTCAAAGGCAACTGAATTTCGGCAACCGGGGCATCGAAGTCGGAATGCCGCGAAACTCACCGAGTCAAAGCGTTTCGCCGTTTGCGGAAGAAAGTCTGATGTAGAACAAGTAGCAGAAGCATACATGCTCAAGAGGGATCACCTGAAATTCAAAGGCAACTGAATTTCGGCAACCGGGGCATCGAAGTCGGAATGCCGCGAAACTCACCGAGTCAAAGCGTTTCGCCGTTTGGGGAAGAAAGTCTGATGTAGAAGAAGTAGCACAAGCAGACATGCGTAAGAAGGATCACCCGAAATTCAAAGGCAATTGAATTTCGGCAACCGGGGCAGCGAATTCTGAATGCCGCGAAACTCACCGAGTCAAAGCGTTTCGCCGTTTGCGGAAGAAAGTCTGATGTAGAACAAGTAGCAGAAGCATACATGCTCAAGAGGGATCACCCGAAATTCAAAGGCAACTGAATTTCGGCAACCGGGGCATCGAAGTCGGAATGCCGCGAAACTCACCAAGTCAAAGCGTTTCGCCATTTGCGGAAGAAAGTCTGATGTAGAACAAGTAGCAGAAGCATACATGCTCAAGAGGGATCACCCGAAATTCAAAGGCAACTGAATTTCGGCAACCGGGGCATCGAAGTCGGAATGCCGCGAAACTCACCGAGTCAAAGCGTTTCGCCATTTGCGGAAGAAAGTCTGATGTAGAACAAGTAGCAGAAGCATAAATGCTCAAGAGGGATCACCCGCAATTCAAAGGCAACTGAATTTCGGCAACCGGGGCATCGAAGTCGGAATGCCGCGAAACTCACGGAGTCAAAGCGTTTCGCCGTTTGCGGAAGAAAGTCTGATGTAGAACAAGTAGCAGAAGCATAAGTGCTCAAGAGGGATCACCTCGAAATTCAAAGGCAACTGAATTTCGGCAACCGGGGCATCGAAGTCGGAATGCCGCGAAACTCACCGAGTCAAAGCGTTTCGCCGTTTGCGGAAGAAAGTCTGATGTAGAACAAGTAGCAGAAGCATAAATGCTCAAGAGGGATCACCCGAAATTCAAAGGCAACTGAATTTCGGCAACCGGGGCATCGAAGTCGGAATGCCGCGAAACTCACCGAGTCAAAGCGTTTCGCCGTTTGTAGAAGGAAGTCTGATGTAGAGCAAGTAGCAGAAGCATAAATGCTCAAGAGGGATCACCCGAAATTCAAAGGCAACTGAATTTCGGCAACCGGGGCATCGAAGTCGGAATGCCGCGAAACTCACCAAGTCAAAGCGTTTCGCCGTTTGCGGAAGAAAGTCTGATGTAGAACAAGTAGCAGAAGCATAAATGCTCAAGAGGGATCACCCGAAATTCAAAGGCAACTGAATTTCGGCAACCGGGGCATCGAAGTCGAAATGCCGCGAAACTCAACGAGTCACAGCGTATCGCCGTTTGCGGAAGAAAGTCTGATGTAGAACAAGTAGCAGAAGCATAAATGCTCAAGAGGGATCACCCGAAATTCAAAGGCAACTAAATTTCGGCAACCGGGGCATCGAAGTCGGAATGCCGCGAAACTCAACGAGTCAAACCGTTTCGCCGTTTGTAGAAGGAAGTCTGATGTAGAGCAAGTAGCAGAAGCATAAATGCTCAAGAGGGATCACCCGAAATTCAAAGGCAACTGAATTTCGGCAACCGGGGCATCGAAGTCGGAATGCCGCGAAACTCACCGAGTCAAAGCGTTTCGCCTTTTGCGGAAGAAAGTCTGTTGTAGAACAAGTAGCAGAAGCATAAATGCTCAAGAGGGATCACCCGAAATTCAAAGGCAACTACATTTCGGCAACCGGGGCATCGAAGTCGGAATGCCGCGAAACTCAACGAGTCAAAACGTTTCGCCATTTGTAGAAGGAAGTCTGATGTAGAGCAAGTAGCAGAAGCATAAATGCTCAAGAGGGATCACCCGAAATTCAAAGGCAACTGAATTTCGGCAACCGGGGCATCGAAGTCGGAATGCCGCGAAACTCACCTAGTCAAAGCGTTTCGCCGTTTGCGGAAGAAAGTCTGATGTAGAACAAGTAGCAGAAGCATAAATGCTCAAGAGGGATCACCCGAAATTCAAAGGCAACTGAATTTCGGCAACCGGGGCATCGAAGTCGGAATGCCGCGAAACTCACCAAGTCAAAGCGTTTCGCCGTTTGCGGAAGAAAGTCTGATGTAGAACAAGTAGCAGAAGCATACATGCTCAAGAGGGATCACCTGAAATTCAAAGGCAACTGAATTTCGGCAACCGGGGCATCGAAGTCGGAATGCCGCGAAACTCACCGAGTCAAAGTGTTTCGCCGTTTGGGGAAGAAAGTCTGATCTACAAGAAGTAGCACAAGCAGACATGCGTAAGAAGGATCACCCGAAATTCAAAGGCAATTGAATTCCGGCAACCGGGGCAGCGACTTCAGAATGCCGCGAAACTCACCGAGTCAAAGCGTTTCGACGTTTGCAGAAGGAAGTCTGATGTAGAGCAAGTAGCAGAAGCATAAATGCTCAAGAGGGATCACCCGAAATTCAAAGGCAACTGAATTTCGGCAACCGGGGCATCGAAGTCGGAATGCCGCGAAACTCACCGAGTCAAAGCGTTTCGCCGTTTGCGGAAGAAAGTCTGATGTAGAACAAGTAGCAGAAGCATAAATGCTCAAGAGGGATCACCCGAAATTCAAAGGCAACTAAATTTCGGCAACCGGGGCATCGAAGTCGGAATGCCGCGAAACTCACCAAGTCAAAGCGTTTCGCCATTTGCGGAAGAAAGTCTGATGTAGAACAAGTAGCAGAAGCATAAATGCTCAAGAGGGATCACCCGCAATTCAAAGGCAACTGAATTTCGGCAACCGGGGAATCGAAGTCGGAATGCCGCGAAACTCACCGAGTCAAAGCGTTTCGCCATTTGCGGAAGAAAGTCTGATGTAGAACAAGTAGCAGAAGCATAAATGCTCAAGAGGGATCACCCGCAATTCAAAGGCAACTGAATTTCGGCAACCGGGGCATCGAAGTCGGAATGCCGCGAAACTCACGGAGTCAAAGCGTTTCGCCGTTTGTGGAAGAAAGTCTGATGTAGAACAAGTAGCAGAAGCATAAATGCTCAAGAGGGATCACCCGAAATTCAAAGGCAACTAAATTTCGGCAACCGGGGCATCGAAGTCGGAATGCCGCGAAACTCACCGAGTCAAAGCGTTTCGCCGTTTGCGGAAGAAAGTCTGATGTAGAACAAGTAGCAGAAGCATACATGCTCAAGAGGGATCACCCGAAATTCAAAGGCAACTGAATTTCGGCAACCGGGGCATCGAAGTCGGAATGCCGCGAAACTCACCGAGTCAAAGCGTTTCGCCGTTTGTAGAAGGAAGTCTGATGTAGAGCAAGTAGCAGAAGCATAAATGCTCAAGAGGGATCACCCGAAATTCAAAGGCAACTGAATTTCGGCAACCGGGGCATCGAAGTCGGAATGCCGCGAAACTCACCAAGTCAAAGCGTTTCGCCGTTTGCGGAAGAAAGTCTGATGTAGAACAAGTAGCAGAAGCATACATGCTCAAGAGGGATCACCCGAAATTCAAAGGCAACTGAATTTCGGCAACCGGGGCATCGAAGTCGAAATGCCGCGAAACTCATCGAGTCAAAGCGTATCGCCGTTTGCGGAAGAAAGTCTGATGTAGAACAAGTAGCAGAAGCATAAATGCTCAAGAGGGATCACCCGAAATTCAAAGGCAACTGAATTTCGGCAACCGGGGCATCGAAGTCGGAATGCCGCGAAACTCACCAAGTCAAAGCGTTTCGCCGTTTGCGGAAGAAAGTCTGATGTAGAACAAGTAGCAGAAGCATACATGCTCAAGAGGGATCACCTGAAATTCAAAGGCAACTGAATTTCGGCAACCGGGGCATCGAAGTCGGAATGCCGCGAAACTCACCGAGTCAAAGTGTTTCGCCGTTTGGGGAAGAAAGTCTGATGTACAAGAAGTAGCACAAGCAGACATGCGTAAGAAGGATCACCCGAAATTCAAAGGCAATTGAATTCCGGCAACCGGGGCAGCGACTTCAGAATGCCGCGAAACTCACCGAGTCAAAGCGTTTCGACGTTTGCAGAAGGAAGTCTGATGTAGAGCAAGTAGCAGAAGCATAAATGCTCAAGAGGGATCACCCGAAATTCAAAGGCAACTGAATTTCGGCAACCGGGGCATCGAAGTCGGAATGCCGCGAAACTCACCAAGTCAAAGCGTTTCGCCGTTTGCGGAAGAAAGTCTGATGTAGAACAAGTAGCAGAAGCATAAATGCTCAAGAGGGATCACCCGAAATTCAAAGGCAACTGAATTTCGGCAACCGGGGCATCGAAGTCGAAATGCCGCGAAACTCAACGAGTCAAAGCGTATCGCCGTTTGCGGAAGAAAGTCTGATGTAGAACAAGTAGCAGAAGCATAAATGCTCAAGAGGGATCACCCGAAATTCAAAGGCAACTGAATTTCGGCAACCGGGGCATCGAAGTCGGAATGCCGCGAAACTCACCGAGTCAAAGCGTTTCGCCGTTTGCGGAAGAAAGTCTGATGTAGAACAAGTAGCAGAAGCATAAATGCTCAAGAGGGATCACCCGCAATTCAAAGGCAACTGAATTTCGGCAACCGGGGAATCGAAGTCGGAATGCCGCGAAACTCACCAAGTCAAAGCGTTTCGCCATTTGCGGAAGAAAGTCTGATGTAGAACAAGTAGCAGAAGCATAAATGCTCAAGAGGGATCACCCGCAATTCAAAGGCAACTGAATTTCGGCAACCGGGGCATCGAAGTCGGAATGCCGCGAAACTCTACCGAGTCAAAGCGTTTCGCCGTTTGCGGAAGAAAGTCTGATGTAGAACAAGTAGCAGAAGCATAAGTGCTCAAGAGGGATCACTCGAAATTCAAAGGCAACTAAATTTCGGCAACCGGGGCATCGAAGTCGGAATGCCGCGAAACTCACCGAGTCAAAGCGTTTCGCCGTTTGCGGAAGAAAGTCTGTTGTAGAACAAGTAGCAGAAGCATAAATGCTCAAGAGGGATCACCCGAAATTCAAAGGCAACTGAATTTCGGCAACCGGGGCATCGAAGTCGGAATGCCGCGAAACTCACCGAGTCAAAGCGTTTCGCCGTTTGTAGAAGGAAGTCTGATGTAGAGCAAGTAGCAGAAGCATAAATGCTCAAGAGGGATCACCCGAAATTAAAAGGCAACTGAATTTCGGCAACCGGGGCATCGAAGTCGGAATGCCGCGAAACTCACCAAGTCAAAGCGTTTCGCCGTTTGCGGAAGAAAGTCTGATGTAGACCAAGTAGCAGAAGCATAAATGCTCAAGAGGGATCACCCGAAATTCAAAGGCAACTGAATTTCGGCAACCGGGGCATCGAAGTCGGAATGCCGCGAAACTCAACGAGTCACAGCGTATCGCCGTTTGCGGAAGAAAGTCTGATGTAGAACAAGTAGCAGAAGCATAAATGCTCAAGAGGGATCACCCGAAATTCAAAGGCAACTGAATTTCGGCAACCGGGGCATCGAAGTCGGAATGCCGCGAAACTCACCTAGTCAAAGCGTTTCGCCGTTTGCGGAAGAAAGTCTGATGTAGAACAAGTAGCAGAAGCATACATGCTCAAGAGGGATCACCCGAAATTCAAAGGCAACTGAATTTCGGCAACCGGGGCATCGAAGTCGGAATTCCGCAAAACTCAACGAGTCAAAACGTTGCGCCGTTTGTAGAAGGAAGTCTGAGGTAGAGCAAGTAGCAGAAGCATAAATGCTCAAGAGGGATCACCCGAAATTCAAAGGCAACTGAATTTCGGCAACCGGGGAATCGAAGTCGGAATGCCGCGAAACTCACCGAGTCAAAGCGTTGCGCCGTTTGCGGAAGAAAGTCTGATGTAGAACAAGTAGCAGAAGCATACATGCTCAAGAGGGATCACCCGAAATTCAAAGGCAACTGAATTTCGGCAACCGGGGCATCGAAGTCGGAATGCCGCGAAACTCACCTAGTCAAAGCGTTTCGCCGTTTGCGGAAGAAAGTCTGATGTAGAACAAGTAGCAGAAGCATAAATGCTCAAGAGGGATCACCCGAAATTCAAAGGCAACTGAATTTCGGCAACCGGGGCATCGAAGTCGGAATTCCGCAAAACTCAACGAGTCAAAACGTTGCGCCGTTTGTAGAAGGAAGTCTGAGGTAGAGCAAGTAGCAGAAGCATAAATGCTCAAGAGGGATCACCCGAAATTCAAAGGCAACTGAATTTCGGCAACCGGGGAATCGAAGTCGGAATGCGGCGAAACTCACCAAGTCAAAGCGTTGCGCCGTTTGCGGAAGGAAGTTTGAGGTAGAGCAAGTAGCAGAAGCATAAATGCTCAAGAGGGATCACCCGAAATTCAAAGGCAACTGAATTTCGGCAACCGGGGAATCGAAGTCGGAATACCGCGAAACTCACCGAGTCAAAGCGTTTCGCCGTTTGCGGAAGAAAGTCTGATGTAGAACAAGTAGCAGAAGCATAAATGCTGAAGAGGGATCACCCGAAATTCAAAGGCAACTGAATTTCGGCAACCAGGGCATCAAAGTTGGAATGCCGCGAAACTCAACGAGTCAAAACGTTGTGCCGTTTGTAGAAGGAAGTCTGATGTAGAGCAAGTAGCAGAAGCATAAATGCTCAAGAGGGATCACCCGAAATTCAAAGGCAACTGAATTTCGGCAACCGGGTAATCGAAGTCGGAATGCCGCGAAACTCACCAAGTCAAAGCGTTTCGCCGTTTGCGGAAGAAAGTCTGATGTAGAACAAGTAGCAGAAGCATAAATGCTCAAGAGGGATCAGCCGCAATTCAAAGGCAACTGAATTTCGGCAACCGGGGCATCGAAGTCGGAATGCCGCGAAACTCACGGAGTCAAAGCGTTTCGCCGTTTGCGGAAGAAAGTCTGATGTAGAACAAGTAGCAGAAGCATACATGCTCAAGAGGGATCACCCGAAATTCAAAGGCAACTAAATTTCGGCAACCGGGGCATCGAAGTCGGAATGCCGCGAAACTCAACGAGTCAAAGCGTTTCGCCGTTTGCGGAAGAAAGTCTGATGTAGAGCAAGTAGCAGAAGCATAAATGCTCAAGAGGGATCACCCGAAATTCAAAGGCAACTGAATTTCGGCAACCGGGGCATCGAAGTCGGAATGCCGCGAAACTCACCAAGTCAAAGCGTTTCGCCGTTTGCGGAAGAAAGTCTGATGTAGAACAAGTAGCAGAAGCATAAATGCTCAAGAGGGATCTCCCGAAATTCAAAGGCAACTGAATTTCGGCAACCGGGGCATCGAAGTCGAAATGCCGCGAAACTCACCGAGTCAAAGCGTTTCGCCTTTTGCGGAAGAAAGTCTGTTGTAGAACAAGTAGCAGAAGCATAAATGCTCAAGAGGGATCACCCGAAATTCAAATGCAACTACATTTCGGCAACCGGGGCATCGAAGTCGGAATGCCGCGAAACTCAACGAGTCAAAACGTTTCGCCATTTGTAGAAGGAAGTCTGATGTAGAGCAAGTAGCAGAAGCATAAATGCTCAAGAGGGATCACCCGAAATTCAAAGGCAACTGAATTTCGGCAACCGGGGCATCGAAGTCGGAATGCCGCGAAACTCACCGAGTCAAAGCGTTTCGCCGTTTGCGGAAGAAGTCTGATGTGGAACAAGTAGCAGAAGCATAAATGCTCAAGAGGGATCACCCGAAATTCAAAGGCAACTGAATTTCGGCAACCGGGGCATCGAAGTCGGAATTCCGCAAAACTCAACGAGTCAAAACGTTGCGCCGTTTGTAGAAGGAAGTCTGATGTGGAACAAGTAGCAGAAGCATAAATGCTCAAGAGGGATCACCCGAAATTCAAAGGCAACTGAATTTCGGCAACCGGGGAATCGAAGTCGGAATGCCGCGAAACTCACCGAGTCAAAGCGTTGCGCCGTTTGCGGAAGAAGTCTGATGTGGAACAAGTAGCAGAAGCATAAATGCTCAAGAGGGATCACCCGAAATTCAAAGGCAACTGAATTTCGGCAACCGGGGAATCGAAGTCGGAATGCCGCGAAACTCACCGAGTCAAAGCGTTTCGCCGTTTGCGGAAGAAGTCTGATGTGGAACAAGTAGCAGAAGCATAAATGCTCAAGAGGGATCACCCGAAATTCAAAGGCAACTGAATTTCGGCAACCAGGGCATCAAAGTTGGAATGCCGCGAAACTCAACGAGTCAAAACGTTGTGCCGTTTGTAGAAGGAAGTCTGATGTAGAACAAGTAGCAGAAGCATAAATGCTCAAGAGGGATCACCCGAAATTCAAAGGCAACTGAATTTCGGCAACCGGGTAATCGAAGTCGGAATGCCGCGAAACTCACCAAGTCAAAGCGTTTCGCCGTTTGCGGAAGAAAGTCTGATGTAGAACAAGTAGCAGAAGCATACATGCTCAAGAGGGATCAGCCGCAATTCAAAGGCAACTGAATTTCGGCAACCGGGGCATCGAAGTCGGAATGCCGCGAAACTCACGGAGTCAAAGCGTTTCGCCGTTTGCGGAAGAAAGTCTGATGTAGAACAAGTAGCAGAAGCATAAATGCTCAAGAGGGATCACCCGAAATTCAAAGGCAACTAAATTTCGGCAACCGGGGCATCGAAGTCGGAATGCCGCGAAACTCAACGAGTCAAAGCGTTTCGCCGTTTGCGGAAGAAAGTCTGATGTAGAGCAAGTAGCAGAAGCATAAATGCTCAAGAGGGATCACCCGAAATTCAAAGGCAACTGAATTTCGGCAACCGGGGCATCGAAGTCGGAATGCCGCGAAACTCACCAAGTCAAAGCGTTTCGCCGTTTGCGGAAGAAAGTCTGATGTAGAACAAGTAGCAGAAGCATAAATGCTCAAGAGGGATCACCCGAAATTCAAAGGCAACTGAATTTCGGCAACCGGGGCATCGAAGTCGAAATGCCGCGAAACTCAACGAGTCAAAGCGTATCGCCGTTTGCGGAAGAAAGTCTGATGTAGAACAAGTAGCAGAAGCATAAATGCTCAAGAGGGATCACCCGAAATTCAAAGGCAACTGAATTTCGGCAACCGGGGCATCGAAGTCGGAATGCCGCGAAACTCACCGAGTCAAAGCGTTTCGCCGTTTGCGGAAGAAAGTCTGTTGTAGAACAAGTAGCAGAAGCATAAATGCTCAAGAGGGATCACCCGAAATTCAAATGCAACTAAATTTCGGCAACCGGGGCATCGAAGTCGGAATGCCGCGAAACTCAACGAGTCAAAACGTTTCGCCATTTGTAGAAGGAAGTCTGATGTAGAGCAAGTAGCAGAAGCATAAATGCTCAAGAGGGATCACCCGAAATTCAAAGGCAACTGAATTTCGGCAACCGGGGCATCGAAGTCGGAATGCCGCGAAACTCACCTAGTCAAAGCGTTTCGCCGTTTGCAGAAGAAAGTCTGATGTAGAACAAGTAGCAGAAGCATAAATGCTCAAGAGGGATCACCCGAAATTCAAAGGCAACTGAATTTCAGCAACCGGGGCATCGAAGTTGGAATTCCGCGAAACTCAACGAGTCAAAACATTGCGCCGTTTGTAGAAGGAAGTCTGAGGTAGAGCAAGTAGCAGAAGCATAAATGCTCAAGAGGGATCACCCGAAATTCAAAGGCAACTGAATTTCGGCAACCGGGGAATCGAAGTCGGAATGCCGCGAAACTCACCAAGTGATTAGTACTTAAAAGTGCATTCTCATTAAGGTTTTATATCATCGTATTGCACTAAAGTATCATTAAATTCCCTAACTACAACATGTTTTATAATAACAAGTCTGATAATATAATATATCTTTAATTTATGGTAAATGTTTATTTTGAATGCAGGTATATCTCACAATTCAAAGGATTTATTGATGTGATTAACTATTGAAAGTGAAGAGACAAAAAGAGGACTAGGCTAAGAGAAGAGATGCTGGTTCAATTCCAAACTTGAACACCATTCGGTTATTGGATCATAACTGGAGTTGTAGAACTCGGATTTAGGTCTACTTTATATGAATCGAAAAGCTAAGACATAGACCTACAACTTTCATGAAGAGTCCAAGACTCAAATCTGCCGTTTTCAAGTTCAAATCTTAGGAACAACGGAGAAGTCGGAACCTGTCCTGCAGCTCGGACACTGTTCGGTTTTCAGCTCATATCTTGAGTTCTAGAAGTCCAAATGATCTCTGGTTTTTTTTGTTGGAAAGCTAAGACAATTGCCCACAGCTTTAATGGAACAAAAGGCTCTAATTATGATGTTAGCAATGACGTTTTGACCAGCCAACAATATCAATAACCAGCCAATAATGTCAAGAACCAGCAGCCAACATTGTCAAAAACCAGCCACCAAATCAATGGTTGGCCACCAACTAAATAGTTTGTCAACCAATCAATAGTTCTAATTTTTAGCCTATAAAAGGAGGCATTTGCCATGTATTTATATATTATTTTTCAGATCAAAATCATCTTCTTGCTTTCTCTCTTTGTAATGTTCAACTTTTCTTTCATGCTATATTAATATCTTGTTTATGCTTTTTTTCATTTCCTTTCCTATACTTAGTTAACTTATATCATGTTTATGTTCTTATATTGTTTATTTATGTTTTTCTTCTTCATTATGTTTAGCTAAGTTAATTATGTCAAGGTGAAAAGGTTTCACTAGTGGTGTTAGAATAGATATAATATAAACTTAACATGGACTTTAATGTTTATATCCAAGAAAGATTGTTATTAACATGTTTTATCTTTTTATCTTACTAATTCTTAATACCTTGCTTAATGTTTAATCTAGATTTGTGTTGTATAACACTTGGTACATCAAATGCTTGATCCTTCATAGTTTTCGGCCGACATCATTATTATGATAGGAACTTGATTTGTTGTTAACATAAACTAGCAACATGAATGCCTGATGATATTTATAAGTATGGTGTTACTTAGATAAGATAATTAATATGATCATGTTAACAATTTATAATGAGCTAATAACGATAAATCATCCGATTGGAACCTCCTTTGTGTGTGGTTTCCAGTTGAGTAATAAAAAGAGTTTATATTATATTTATTTGAAATACCATTAGTGAATCCTCTAACCTTGACATTTGTTTTTATTATTGTTTAATCCTTACATCAACCTTACCTCTCAAAGCTCTCTTTATTATTACTACTACTATTATTATTATTTACATTCTTGTTATATTATATGTACGTTAAGTATGCTCTGTGTTTGATCAAGGATCCTGACATTGTTGGTCTTGCCTTGTTCATTCGCATCAGAAATCTGTTTATATTATATAATATATCTCTTTAATATTTTCATAAACTCAGTATATAGGCTGGAAACCTGTGACCCGATCTTTTAGATCATTCTTAGGTATAACAACGCCACGTACTGAGTATTATTATTATTACTCTTAGTATTACTATTATTATTATTGTTGTTGTTGTTGTTATCGTGTTGTTATTTATAATTTATACAATTAACCTCCCTGTGGTTCGACCCCGGTCTTGCCGGGTTATTTATTACTTCGACACTCCTGCACTTGGGAGAAGACATCAATCTTTTGGTCGTGTCAAGTTTTTGGCGCCGTTGCCGGGGAAGGTAAGTATTGTATAAATTATATATTTCTTTTATTTTCTTTTGTTTTTACTTTTATTTGTTTTTCTAATTTTTGTTCCTTTTCTTTTCTTTTCTTTGCACTTGCATGAGAGTTTGGACACGTACATTAAGTGGTAGACTTTCTAGGAAATCCTCATTTTCTTTAGAAAACATGGCCGAAGAAGATAACCAGTCAATTCATAATGAGAATAATGAGAATAATGAGAATAATGAGAATAATCGTGCAAGAACACTTAAAGATCACATGAATCCAATAAGAACAAGTGCACCATCATGTATTGTTTTTCCTCCTGATGCGTCTCATTTTAATTTTAAGCCAGGTATTATTCAACTTTTACCCACTTTTCATGGCTTAGAATTGGAAAATCCATACTTGCATTTAAGAGAATTTGAAGAAGTTTGTAACACCTATAATGACTTAAATTGTAGCATGAACACCATCAGATTAAAGCTTTTTCCTTTTTCATTAAAAGATAAAGCTAAAACATGGCTACAAAATATTAGGTCAGGATCCATTCGTGCTTGGGATGAAATGCAACAACAGTTTTTAAAGAAGTTTTTCCCTTCTCATAGAACAAACTCTTTCAAAAGACAAATCACCACTTTCACTCAAAAACCAGGAGAAACATTTTACAAGTGTTGGGATAGATATAAAGACTTGCTTAACACCTGTCCTCATCATGGTTTTGAAAGATGGAGATTGGTTTCACAATTTTATGAAGGGTTAACACCTAAAGATAGGCAAATGGTGGAATTGATGTGCAATGGAACTTTTGAAGATAAAGACCCTGATGAAGCAATGGAGTACCTAGACTTGTTAGCTGAAAATGCTCAAAATTGGGACACCACAGGCACGTGTGAGGCACCAGGTAAAACTCAACCTCATACATCTAATGGAGGCATGTACAACCTTAGGGAAGATCATGACCTCCAAGCCAAATTTACATCTTTAGCTAAAAAAGTTGAGGCACTAGAATTAAAAAAGAGTGGTCAGTTAAAATCTGTTCAAGAAATTGTGTGTCAAATTTGTGAAACTAATGAACACTCAACCAATGATTGTCCAACTTTGCCTTCTTTTAAGGAATGTCTCCATGAACAAGCCAATGCTTTAAATAGTTTTCAAAGGCCAAGTAATAACCCATACTCACAAACATACAACCCTGGTTGGAGAAATCACCCAAATTTCAGTTGGAAGAATGGTAACAATAATGCACAAACTTCACAGCCACCATTTCAAGCACACCATAATTTTCAAAATTCTCATGGATATGCACCTCCTTATGTTCCCCCTCCTAGAAGAAATCTTGAGGAAACACTGCATACATTCATTGAAAAGCAAGAGACAATCAACACTCAAAATGCTCAAACCATGGCAGATCTAAAAGATACTCTTGCAAAGTTCACATCTGCTCTTAGTTTTCAGGAGAAAGGTAAGTTTCCATCTCAACCACAACAAAATCCCAAAGGGCAATACAATTCAAGTGCAAGTGGTTCCGGAAACCAACATATGGATCAAGTCAAATCAGTCACTACTCTCCGTAGTGGTAAGGTTATTGAAAAACCCACTCTTGAACCTTGTGAGAAAGATGAAGAGTCTATCTCTGAGGGTAAGGAAGGGGTTGAACCTGAACATTGCAAAGAAAAGGCTGATTCACCGCCAGCACTTCCATTTCCTCATGCCATGACCAAACAAAGGAAAGTCAATCATAATTCTGATATCTTTGAGACTTTCAAACAGGTAAAGATCAATATACCTTTATTAGATGCTATTAAACAGGTACCGTCTTATGCCAAATTTTTGAAAGATCTGTGCACTGTGAAAAGAAAACTGAATGTGAAAAAGAAAGCCTTTTTAGCCGAACAAGTAAGTGCCATTCTTCAAAATGATAATGCTTTGAAATATAAAGACCCTGGTTGTCCTATAATTTCTTGCTTTATTGGAGAACATAAAATTGACAGAGCTTTACTTGATCTTGGAGCTAGTGTGAATTTACTTCCATATTCGGTTTTTCAAAGTCTCAATCTAGGTGAGTTGAAACCTACTGCTGTAACTCTTTTACTTGCTGATAGATCTGTAAAAGTGCCTAGAGGAATAGTTGAAGATGTGTTAGTACAAGTTGATAAATTCATCTTTCCTGTGGATTTTATTGTGTTGGATACACAACCTGTTGAAGCATGCAATCCAATTCCTGTTATTTTAGGACGTCCATTTCTTGCAACCTCTAATGCATTAATTAATTGTAGGAATGGAGTGATGAAGTTATCTTTTGGAAACATGACATTGGAGATGAATGTTTTTAACATTTACAAGCAACCTGGAGATAATAATGATTTACAGGAAGTAGATTTTATTGAAAAATTAATCTATGATCAATTTGAAAATTCTTCCAGTGAAACTGAGTTTAATGAATCTGAAGATTTGCAAATGGTTTATTTTCAGGAAAAGTCAAAGGCAAATAGTTGGAGACCGAAAATTGAGGAATTGCCACCACGATCAATTGAGTCCATACCTTCAAGTGTTCAACCACCAAAACCCGATTTGAAGCCATTACCATTTAATCTCAAATACTCATTTTTGGGAGAAAATGAAACTTTTCCGGTAATAATTTCTTCCAAACTTAATGTTCATCAAGAAGGTAAGTTATTACAAACTCTGAAAATGCACAAAAATGCATTAGGATGGACCATAGCTGACATAAAAGGAATTAGCCCTTTAATTTGCACACACAAGATTTATTTGGAGGAAAATGCTAAACCATCTAGAGAAATGCAACGAAGGCTTAATCCTAATATGAAAGAAGTAGTGAAAAATGAAGTCATTAAGCTTCTAGATAATGGAATCATTTATCCTATTTCTGACAGCAAATGGGTAAGTCCTACCCAAGTTGTACCCAAAAAGTCTGGAGTTACTGTGATAACAAATGAGAAGAATGAGTTAATTCCAACTAGGACTATTACTGGTTGGCGCATGTGCATTGACTATAGGAACTTAATTCAATGACTAGAAAAGATCATTTTCCTTTACCTTTCATGGATCAAATCCTAGAAAGAGTTGCAGGTCATGAATTTTATTGTTTCCTAGATGGCTATTCAGGTTACAATCAAATTGAAATTGCATTTGAAGATCAAGAGAAAACTACTTTCACATGTCCATTTGGTACGTTTGCATATCGAAGGATGCCTTTTGGATTATGTAATGCACCAGCCACGTTTCAAAGATGCATGCTTAGCATATTCAGTGATATGGTTGAACGTTTTCTTGAAATTTTTATGGATGACTTTTCTGTTTTTGGTGATTCATTTGATGATTGTTTAAATAACTTGGAAAAGGTTTTGAACAGGTGTGAAGAGAAGAATCTTGTGCTGAATTGGGAAAAATGTCATTTTATGGTAACAAATGGTATTGTTCTTGGTCACATTGTTTCATCAATAGGAATTGAGGTTGACAAATCTAAAATCGAGTTAATTGCCAACTTACCAGCACCAAAATCTATTAAAAATGTTAGATCATTCTTAGGACATGCTGGTTTTTATAGAAGGTTCATCAAAGATTTTAGTGTAATATCTAAGCCATTATGTAACCTTCTAACAAAGGATAATGTTTTTGAATGGACTGAACATTGTGAAGAAGCCTTTGTTAAACTTAAAAGCTTGCTTACTTCTGCTCCTGTTATTCAACCTTCTGATTGGTCATTACCTTTTGAAATAATGTGTGATGCTAGTGATTATGCCGTGGGTGCTGTTTTAGGACAAAGAAAAGACAAGAAACCTTATGTGATTTACTATGCAAGTAAAACTTTAAATAGTGCTCAAATGAATTACACTACCACTGAAAAGGAATTACTTGCAGTAGTATTTGCATGTGAAAAATTCAGATCTTATCTTGTTGGCTCACCTGTTATTGTTTTTAGCGATCATGCAGCGTTGAAATATCTTCTTTCTAAGAAGGATTCTAAGGCTAGATTGGTGCGGTGGATTTTGTTACTTCAAGAATTCGATATCACAATCAAGGATAAGAAAGGCACCGAAAATGTTGTCGCGGATCATTTGTCAAGATTGACAACTGATTCAAGATCTGACATCACACCAATTAATGACTACTTTCCTGATGAATCTTTACTTTCTATCTCTACAATGCCTTGGTTTGCTAATATTGTTAATTTTCTTGTTTCAGGACATTTGCCAGCTCATTGGAGTACTCAAGACAAAAGAAAGTTCTTGAACGAAGTGAAGAACTTTTATTGGGATGACCCTTACTTATTCAAATATTGTCCTGATCAAATATTTCGAAGATGCATTCCCGACAATGAGGTAAGTAGTGTTATTAAATTTTGTCATTCTGAGGCCTGTGGGGGTCATTTCTCATCAAGAAAGACAACTGCAAAAATCTTACAATGTGGATTTTATTGGCCCACCATGTTTAAAGATACGCATGCATTCTGCAAAATTTGTGAAAACTGTCAAAAGTTAGGATCTATTTCAAAACGTCACATGATGCCTTTAAATACTATTCTTGTCATTGAAATCTTTGATTGTTGGGGTATAGATTTTATGGGTCCATTTCCTCCATCATTTGGTTTTGTTTACATATTAGTCGCAGTAGACTATGTTTCAAAATGGATAGAGGCAATTCCAAGTCGTAATAATGATCATAAAACAGTGATCAAGTTTTTAAGAGACAATATTTTGAGTCGATTTGGAATCCCTCGGGCCATGATAAGTGATGGTGGAACACATTTCTGTAACAAGTCATTTGAGTCTTTAATGAAGAAATATGGAATTACACACAAAGTTACCACCCCTTATCACCCCCAGACAAATGGACAAGTAGAACTTGCTAATAGGGAGATCAAACAAATCTTGGAGAAAACCGTTAACCCTAATAGGAAAGACTGGTCTTTAAGACTTAATGATGCACTTTGGGCTTATCGAACTGCTTATAAAACATCATTAGGTATGTCACCTTATAGACTAGTTTATGGGAAACCTTGTCACTTGCCTGTGGAAATTGAACATAAAGCTTATTGGGCTATTAAAGCTTTCAATTCAAACCTTGATGATGCTAGTCAGCTGCGAAAATTACAAATAAATGAGCTTGAGGAAATAAGAAATGATGCATATGACAATTCAAAAATTCATAAAGCAAGAATCAAAGACTTTCATGACAAGAAAATACTGAGAAAAACATTTAATGTTGGTCAAAAAGTGTTGCTTTATAATTCTCGACTCCATTTATTTCCTGGAAAACTAAGATCAAGATGGAGCGGTCCTTTCATTGTGAAACATGTGTATCCATATGGGGCCTGTGATATTGAGAATCCAAAGAATGGCAATGTTTTCAAGGTAAATGGGCATCGTTTAAAAGTTTATTTTGACAATTTTTTCAGTTGAAAATGACTATATTGAATTGAGTGATCCTGTATATAAAGATTGATTTTTTTTCCTCACATTGTTTTGTGTTTTGGTATAACTTTTGTTTTTCTAGTCTCTCTTTCACCCCGGTCAAATGGCGGATAACGGTACTCCGTGACTTAAGTCGGTTCTTTCAGTTTCCCAAATTACTGATATTTGTATATATTTGTACAATTCTCTGCTCTTTCTCCCTTCTTTGAATCTTTTCCCCAATTCTCATTTGAAAATGGACACCACTCTTGAAAAGTTGAAAAGGTATTTTCCCGCTCTGCCTCTAAATGCAATTACAAAAATTTACCGTGCTAGGTGTGCAAGATTGAGGTTGTTAATGAATCATGGAATTCCTGAAGATATTCGCTGGCTAATTGAAGCAAAGGTACGATTATCAGGTGAGTCCTCTAATTCTTTCATTTCACACATGCCTGGAACAGGTACAAGCACTTTTGCAAAGAAACGTCGTGCAAAACGACTGAAGTCTGTCACAGATGTGCCAGATGGACTTGTAATGTGACATGTCGTTCTTTAGGAATGGTATCTGTAAACCGTGAAGATAAGATACAATTCATTAAGGATGGACTGAGTAAGGGGTCTTTAGATAATCTTTTGTTGACCCTTGAGACGCATCCTAGTGGAGATGTGCATCGTGTAATTCATGATTTATGGCCACAATTCCATAAAGAACATGATCGACTTAGTCTTGGGAATCTGACTAAAAAAGACCCTGTTTGCCAGTTTTTAAGAAAACTGGATGGGAAGCCTATCCCCGACCCATAGAGGGCGTTTAAGCCGTTCTTGAACGTAAAACCAAGGGAAGATGTGAGCCACAATCACAACTACCTGTACATACATGATTTGTCAACATAAATAAATAACTAAATAAAGAGCGAGAGCGAGAGAGAGAGAGTGTGAGACAACAGCTGGCCTACATATAGGTGGTATGATTGCATTTTCAAATTCTCATCTATAAATTCTTCTTTTCCTACCCTTCATTTCTACTCAACCCATACATTCATCAAATATAGAAGTGTGTAGACATGGCAGGTTCCTCAAGTCATCCCATCAGAAATATTTGTGTTTTCGGTGGATCCAGTCCTGGGAAAGAAAAAGAGTTTTTAGAATCAGCAAATCATCTTGGTCGGGTACTAGCTGAGAGAAAGATTCATTTAGTTTATGGGGGAGGTAGCCTTGGGTTAATGGGAGGTGTGTCAATGGCTGCATTAATGGGAGGCAGTCAAGTTTTGGGGGTTGTCCCCAAAGCTTTAGCACAAGGGGACCTCATTGGAAAAACAATTGGAGAGGAAGTACGGGTCCCCACAATGTCTGATCGGATGAATACAATGTTTAACCATGCTGACGCCTTCATTGCCTTACCAGGTGGTCTGGGCACATTGGAAGAGATCTTTCATATTTCCTCTTGGGCCCAACTGCACATTCACCATAAACCCATAGGTTTATTAAATGTTAATGGTTTTTATGATAAGTTACTGTCTTTCCTTGATCATGCTGTGGAACAGGAATTTCTAACATCTTCGGCACGACAAATCATAATCTCTGCTGCTACTGCTGAACAATTGATTGACCAACTACAATCTTTCATCCCTGTAATTGATCCCTCCATGAGTCGCCTAAATTGGTCAACTACGGAAAGCCGTAAAAAGCTTAAATTGGATTTGAGCCTTAGTTTGTAAAAACTTTGTGTCTTTTGTTTTTATTATTATGTTTTGTTATTTCTTATATTTGTTTAAGTGTGTTTCAGGTTTGTCAGTGTTTGCTGTTTCAGGTGATGTCTTCTATACTCTTTCTTTCTGCCTTAGCACATTGAGGACAATGTCTCGTTTTGGTTGGGGGGAGAGGGTAGTTGATATATTAAAAAAAAAAAAAAAATTATTAACTAACTGCGTTTTCTATTATTAAAACAATTTGACAACATTGTTATTAGGATAGCAGAGTATAGAGTCAGTTTTATTACCTCTTGAGGACACATCTTAGTAAGTATCTTTATTAGGATGGTAGAGTAAGGAGGAAATTTTATTGACTCTAGAGACGCATCTTAATAAGTATCATTACCAAGGTCTATCATAATACTTCTTGAAATATTCAGGTTTACAAACTCTCACATTGTTATCACTTAATTCTGCTTATATACTCATTTAATAAGTATTCTTAAACCTTCATTTTCACACACACACACTTTAACATATGATTGTGGGTTGCATATTGGATTTTTACATTATTCATGTTCTTTTGTTAAAGGTAACAACTAAAGGAAAGGGATAGTATATAATAATAAAAAAAAAAAAGTAGATAAGTTTGGTTTCGTAGCCTCCTTGATTTAAGCAATTAAGCCCGAAGGGGTGTTTTAACACCTAGTACCCTAAGTCAACTGACTTGGGAGCTATTGGCCCAGTGCTTGTTATATGGGTTGAGGAGAAAGCTTAAGGGAATCAAACATTGCACTATCTACATATCAGTATCTACAACTCGAGTTACTAAGCTCGTAGGGGTGTCTCAACACCTGATGCCCTAAGACCAACTGGTCTGGGAGTCATTAGCTTAAAGCTCGCTATATGGGTTAATGATGCATTGTGTTTTAAGTTATATGTATATATATATATAAAAAAAAAAGTATTAATCCCAACCCAAGGCAGTTAACCTTAGAAAAACATTAGAACATAATATTGTTTTCTTCCAATAAAGCCCCATAATTTATGTTTTCATACATTGAGCACATAAAAGAAGGTTTATTAATATCTTGTTTAAAAAGTATAAAGCAGATATATAAATTTAATGAGAGTTTGTTTATCTGGATAGATTAATGGAAGTTGAATGATGAATGCCTTGCTTTGTGGAACTTGCAAATTGTTTTTCTATTTTAACGCTTTGATTACTAGGGACTAGTAATAAGCTGGTTGGGGGGTGTGATTAGTACTTAAAAGTGCATTCTCATTAAGGTTTTATATCATCGTATTGCACTAAAGTATCATTAAATTCCCTAACTACAACATGTTTTATAATAACAAGTCTGATAATATAATATATCTTTAATTTATGGTAAATGTTTATTTTGAATGCAGGTATATCTCACAATTCAAAGGATTTATTGATGTGATTAACTATTGAAAGTGAAGAGACAAAAAGAGGACTAGGCTAAGAGAAGAGATGCTGGTTCAATTCCAAACTTGAACACCATTCGGTTATTGGATCATAACTGGAGTTGTAGAACTCGGATTTAGGTCTACTTTATATGAATCGAAAAGCTAAGACATAGACCTACAACTTTCATGAAGAGTCCAAGACTCAAATCTGCCGTTTTCAAGTTCAAATCTTAGGAACAACGGAGAAGTCGGAACCTGTCCTGCAGCTCGGACACTGTTCGGTTTTCAGCTCATATCTTGAGTTCTAGAAGTCCAAATGATCTCTGGTTTTTTTGTTGGAAAGCTAAGACAATTGCCCACAGCTTTAATGGAACAAAAGGCTCTAATTATGATGTTAGCAATGACGTTTTGACCAGCCAACAATATCAATAACCAGCCAATAATGTCAAGAACCAGCAGCCAACATTGTCAAAAACCAGCCACCAAATCAATGGTTGGCCACCAACTAAATAGTTTGTCAACCAATCAATAGTTCTAATTTTTAGCCTATAAAAGGAGGCATTTGCCATGTATTTATATATTATTTTTCAGATCAAAATCATCTTCTTGCTTTCTCTCTTTGTAATGTTCAACTTTTCTTTCATGCTATATTAATATCTTGTTTATGCTTTTTTTCATTTCCTTTCCTATACTTAGTTAACTTATATCATGTTTATGTTCTTATATTGTTTATTTATGTTTTTCTTCTTCATTATGTTTAGCTAAGTTAATTATGTCAAGGTGAAAAGGTTTCACTAGTGGTGTTAGAATAGATATAATATAAACTTAACATGGACTTTAATGTTTATATCCAAGAAAGATTGTTATTAACATGTTTTATCTTTTTATCTTACTAATTCTTAATACCTTGCTTAATGTTTAATCTAGATTTGTGTTGTATAACACTTGGTACATCAAATGCTTGATCCTTCATAGTTTTCGGCCGACATCATTATTATGATAGGAACTTGATTTGTTGTTAACATAAACTAGCAACATGAATGCCTGATGATATTTATAAGTATGGTGTTACTTAGATAAGATAATTAATATGATCATGTTAACAATTTATAATGAGCTAATAACGATAAATCATCCGATTGGAACCTCCTTTGTGTGTGGTTTCCAGTTGAGTAATAAAAAGAGTTTATATTATATTTATTTGAAATACCATTAGTGAATCCTCTAACCTTGACATTTGTTTTTATTATTGTTTAATCCTTACATCAACCTTACCTCTCAAAGCTCTCTTTATTATTACTACTACTATTATTATTATTTACATTCTTGTTATATTATATGTACGTTAAGTATGCTCTGTGTTTGATCAAGGATCCTGACATTGTTGGTCTTGCCTTGTTCATTCGCATCAGAAATCTGTTTATATTATATAATATATCTCTTTAATATTTTCATAACTCAGTATATAGGCTGGAAACCTGTGACCCGATCTTTTAGATCATTCTTAGGTATAACAACGCCACGTACTGAGTATTATTATTATTACTCTTAGTATTACTATTATTATTATTGTTGTTGTTGTTGTTATCGTGTTGTTATTTATAATTTATACAATTAACCTCCCTGTGGTTCGACCCCGGTCTTGCCGGGTTATTTATTACTTCGACACTCCTGCACTTGGGAGAAGACATCAATCTTTTGGTCGTGTCAAAGGGTTAGGTAGTAGTTGATATTAAAAAAAAAAATTGTGTTTCTTTTTATAAAATATTGCAAAACTGTTGTTACTAGGATGGCAGAGTAAAAGGAGTTCTTTTGTTAAAGGGACTCTTGACACGCATTTTAGTAAACATTCTTAACAAGTGTCTATCAGAATACTTCTTGAAATATTTAGGTTTACAAACTCTCGTATTGTTAGCACTTGATTTGCTCATATGCTCATTTAACAAGTATTTTTAAAATCTCATTTTCACACACACTTTAACATATGATTGTGGGTGCATATTGGATTATTACATTATTATGTTCTTTTGTTAAAGGTAACAACTAAGGGAAAGGGATAGGACATAATTCACAAAAAAAAAACAAAAAAAAAAAACAAAAAACATAATGATAATAAAAAGGTAGATCAGTTTGGTTTCGTAGCTTCCCTAACCTAAGCAATTAAGCCCGAAGGGGTGTTTTTACACTTAATACCATAAAGTCAACTGACTTG
>JAAWWB010001865.1:0-25006 GCA_018804465.1 Populus tomentosa | reverse complement strand
GTTTGGATTACTACCTAATATTTTGATAATTAAAAATCTTAACTAGTTTTCAAAGTCTAAATAAGGGGACTAGATTGTGTATACAGAGGACATGTCATCACTCCTAGTACACCCCACTTAATATAAGTTGCATTATTTTTTATTATCATTATTAGGACACTATTGTGTTTCTCTTAACCATTGGTCTGTCAAATGGTAAAAATCAGTTCATCCTAGTAGAGTAAACCATGGATTTATGGGTCAAGCTTAACAATTCTAGAGTCCAAATATAATTTTTTCTTTTAATATTGGAAATACGTCTTACATATAAGTTTTAAAATCTTTGATATTAAAATAAACATATTTTTTTTTTGTGTTTTTGAAATATAAACCAAGTTCTTATAGATTTAATAAACTTGTTATTAAATAAAAAAATACATGCAAAAACATGTATTTTTATATATTTTTATACAAATATGATTTTTATTTGAGAGACTTGGACATAAGTAATCTAAAAGAAATATTTCAATGTATTTTTTAAAGAAATATTTTTATTGTTTTTGTAGTTTTTATAAACGTGTTTAGTTAATATCGGGACAAAATATTAGATCACTCACAAATATTAAATAATAAGGGACAAAATATGAGAAATATAAAATTTGCAAATAGGTCCTTCAAAGGCACAAAATTTAATTAATTTTTTTTAAAAAAACAAAGGTTGTATTGGACAAATACTAAAAAAGAGAAAATCAACCACGTCTTACAAATATAAAAATGCATTTTTTTCGTTTGAAAAATTCTGACCAACCAAACACGCCTTTAAGCCTGATAGACTCAGCCCACCAACATGAGTTGGGCCTCCCAGTCCAAGCCCATAAGCCCAAAAACAAGACCTATATGTAGAAAAGCAAAAAAAAAAAAATTAAGATCAAAAGAAATTTTCATTTGAAAATTTACCAAGAACATGAAGAACAAGCTAGAAAACTAAAAAACCATGTTGTTGATTTTGATCAAATCTTGTCAAATAAAAGGCACAAAAACATTGAGTATGGAATATTAAAGCATAACGATGCATCAAATGAAAACAAACAAACCATAATTATATGATTCAAACACAACAACATTTAACCTTAACATAGACATTTAAAAGTGCTATGAATTAATTAATTGATCCAAAACAAGCTCTAAATGGATAAAATAAAGGTATAGAATGATGATGCAACCCAAAATTAGACAATAACAAACCAAAAGCTAATAGACAAAAAAAGAAACAAAAAATAAGGCTTAAACATGGTAAACATGGCTTCAACATACTCATAAAACCCCGTAAAAAACAACAAAAATTCTAAAAAAACACAAAACGAATGCAACAATATCTCAGTTTTAAAACTTCATAAACATTTTCATTTTTGTTTTTCTTAATCACTATTATTTTGATCTAACAAACATTCATAACCAAAACTTGACATGAACTTAGCTTTTTTTACACTCAATAACACTAGAAAAAACTTGCAATCATAATCTTGACCAATCAAAGGTCTTAACATATATATAAAAAAAGAATTCAAACAAATAAACTTAAATTCAAGACACCAAAAATATCCCTTAGTATTTTTACAAGATAATATTCTATTAAACTCACTTCTACTCAAGGCACAATACAAAGTGTTTATAGTTTTGGCATCCATAGAAAACAACTTCTTATCATCATCAATATACTCACTTCTAGTTTTAAGAATTGTTATATCATTTTCAATCTTAATAAGCTTGTAAGGTCCATTTTCAATATATAGCCATAAATCATAATCAATAGATCGAAGATATATAATCATCGTAGCTTTTTGATAAGCATAATCATTACCATCGATGAAAGGTAGTCTAGAGGTTGATGATCCTTTATTTTAAATATTAAAACTAATGGTTGTGATTCTCCTCAAATTTTAATCAAACTTATATAAATGAGAAATAGACTTTTATATTAATTGTTGTTTTAAGATTAAAGCAACACAAACACCTAAGAATCAGGTATGCAAGGTAAAACTATAAATTAAAATCTTTTTACCTAATAACATGCAATTATAAACACTCAACCAAATACAGAAGCAATAATCATTTTAAATTTGATAATTAAATAGTAAGATTTTAGAGAGATTGCACTGAGATTTATAGAGGTTCCGCAAATCACATACTCCTCTCCTTGAACTTTTATTCAAAAGTTTCACTATCATATACTAGTCTTAGCGGGTGAGACCAAACCATTACACAATAGTTTTGCGAGTGCAAGATCAAACCTAATCCTTGTATGGGCTTAGGATCAAACCATTATCCCTAATATTTTTATGAGCTAAAGACTAGAAAACCTTTCACCAATACTTGTTGAAAGATAAGTATTAAACCACTCATAATTTTGTCTCCAGGAGACTTTTCCAAGTGTTTAAAGTGTCACTTACACTTTCCATAATATACTCTCTTAGTGGAGTTGATTGAAATAACAATTAAGTTTTTTAGGAGGATTTTATCGATTCAAACCTAACCTTGTTTTTTAATGATTACAAATGAAACAATGGTGTTATATGTTGTTTTTTTTTTTTTTACAAGGAGTGTTCTTAGATTTTTTTTTCTTAGGAGTTCCACCCTTGATTTGATAAAGTAAAAGGCTATTTATAGGCTTGGAAAAGAAACTAGTTGTTAAACATAGTTTATTGCCCGTAGGCAGAATTGGTTAGACTGTTTTATAATCAGCCGGACTGTTTTTTAAGAACCCTAAGAGTTTCTAGAAATATTCCAGAAACAGACTAGCTATTTTGAGAAACGGTTGAACTATTTTGGCTACTACTTTGCCATTTCCAAAATGATGAGACCGTTTTGGGTACTATTTAGATTTTATCCTATTTATGTGTTTTGGTCTTTTCGTAGTTATTTTTTTTTTTTTTGTTCTTTTGGGTTTGTATATGTTGTGTGTCTAGTATAAGATGTTCTAAACAATTTTATTGCTATTTGCAAAAATGCTAATACAAATTCTTGATCAGTGAAATCAATATCATAATTTCTACAAGTTTTTCATTCTTAATTTTTGCAAATCATTTCCTTGCTTGTTTGATGATTTCTTAAATGTTGTTAAACATGTGTATATCATTGCAAGGGTATGACCAATATATATATATATATATATATAGATTCTTATTTATGATATTAATAATGTGATGTATTTATTAAAATTTTATCAAACCAATATTTTATTATATCCAATATTTATGTTATCATCAAAACATATAATTAAATCAATATCATAGCCATAAGGCTTATAATTCCTTGTCAAGAGGCTTTTTTAGCCTAAAATACTTGGTCTCTCGTTGTGTGTCATTATGTTCAATTTTTCCCTTAAGAGGGTGTTTGGGAGTGTGGTAGCGGTTGCTTTTCAAATAGCTTTTCGTGCTGAAAAGCATGCCAATAATGTTTTTTTATTTTTTAAAAATTATTTTTGATATCAGCACATCAAAACGATCTAAAAAGTACAAACCGCACTTAATTTTAGCAAAAAAAAAAAAAATTCAATTTTTCCCAAAAACAGGTTGAGCCTCAATGCCAAACACCCATCCTTTGAAAGAATCAAGTGGCAGGTAAGGTATTTATACACCTTATTATGAAGTGTCTTGGGTTTTTGAACCATCCATTTTTCTTTCCCATGGTTTATATATCATTTTCCACTACAAGCATCCATTACCAACTTGGGTCTTTGCTATGGTCAATCATCTTTTTTTATTTTTTGGCAACTCTTCTTTTCTAATGAGGTCATAAGCTTTGTAGTTGTTGTTGTAGAGACCTTAAAGAATATATTATTGTTCACTTTTTTTTTTTTTTATCTAGGGTATTTGATCAATGAGTAGAAGAAAAGAGAGAAAAAAAGAATCTCATAAACACTTCAAAGTTCTAATTAGATATTATCGGTACTATAAAAAAGATCTTAATAATATAAATTTAATGACGCTAAAAAAGATAATCAATAGTGACCGAAGTAAGCAACAATTACCGCCCAAAGATGACAGATAACTCACTTTCTTTTGACGGCAAGTGCGGCCCACTCAAGTCACTATTAATGATCTTTCTTAATGGCATTGGATTTATCTTATTTAGATCTTTAAGATAATACTAATAATATCATTATCAAAATTTTGATATGCTTTTATAATCTTTTTCATTTTTTTTTTCTCTCTTCCCCAACCCGGTTCATAGTTTTTTGCAAATATTAATATTTTTATAAATTAAGCTATAAATATTACAATTTTCAATTAAGTTTTTTAATTGTGATATATATAAACTATGCTATTTCATGAAATTTTTCATATATATTATGTTATTTCACTAATATTTTTAATAAAAGGTACTAACAAGGATAAATAGGCAATTAGATAAGCATGCATGTTTTCTTACATCGATCTTGCTTCAACCATAATCAAATGCATTTACCGCTAGCAGCAAGGTTACTGTTGCCCTGCAGGTTGTTCTACAGATTTGCCGAAGAACCACTCAAATCAAATTACCCTTTAAATTTGAAACTTGGACAAAATACGTGACCATATCACTATCTCGTTTAGCAGATCAAAATGAACAATCCAAACCCAGCTCTGCATTGATTAATGATGTGTTGAGAAAAAATACCCCTTGACATACCAGATCAAAATGAACAATCCCGACCCAGCTAGAAACATAACTTCTACATGTTTATTCCCTATTATTAAAAAAACTGTACAAAGTAAACAGAGGCCCCGCCATAGCTCCGAGCTTTGCTCGATTGCAGACATCAGAAAACGAGAAAGGCCACCTAGTTTAGCAGGTTGAAAGACTTAAGGTCGAACTGTAGCTTCTATACTTTTGATTAGATCTGACTACCTATATATATACTAATCAAAATTTCCTTAGTTCTAAATGAATGCCACTTGACAAAAGCATCATGGCTTAGGTGAATGGCGTCAGGAGAGGAGGTATGCAGGACGCAGCTCATGATGTCGTTCGTCCGTAACATATGGATGCAACATATAGATTTTTTGCCCATTTCTCCTGCAAGGCCCAACTCAATTTTAGATCCTCAAACATAAATCAGTATTGAAGAAAAACTTGATGCTATGTCAAAAGATAGACAGCAACCTTAACATGCGTGCTAGGAAAAGCAGAGGTTCGAAGGGTCTCCTGTGTTTCATCTGTATGTTTCCTTTTTGGCAAACTCAGAACGAAAGCCGCCTGGTCCCAAGTTGCTGCAGTTGCTGTGATACGATATCCAGAATCCCACCGTAGATGTATTCCTTCACTGGGATACAGGAAATCAAGTTCAACCACCTGAAATTTAATACAATATTTAGTTCACCATCCAGGCCTACAGTATATTAGGATACAGTATCTGTAGATCAAAGATGACCTGCTTTGCAAATCCTGCACCACGGGACATGACAACTCCCCATCTACTTCCCGAGGTGGCCATTGCAGTGACATAAAAGCCCTCCTTCCATTTTTTATTAATCCATTTAAAAGGAAATGAATCACTAACTTTGTAAGACTGTTGCCTATAACTGGTACCTGAACTCCAAAGGAATACAAGTCAGACAAAATTGAAGTGAAGACATAAAAAAACTAATCATTCAAACAGTTTAGACTGACCCTTAGACATTACGATTAATGAGCTTCCATTGTTCGCTCCAGCAATTGCACTGATATAATAATTCTTTTCCCAGTGTTCCATTATCCATTCCTTCACACAATCAAACATGATAATTCAATAGTTACTCTATTTGTTTAGAAGTTATGTCAAGGAGCAACTTATCTCCAACTAACAACAACAAATTCAGAATATCAGCTGTGGAGAACGGCTTCAGGTAGGTAAAAGGTATAAGCATGCACCTTGCATAGAAAATATGGTGAGAGCTCATAGACTTGCGCGGAATAATTTGCACCAGCATCCATAATAATAGCCCATTGATTTTGACATGAAGCTACACTGCTAATAAATAAGCCATCCTCATTTCCTTTTTCGATGTGCTGGCCAAGTCTTGCATCAGCCACATTATAGTGATACCTACAGAAGCGGGTTAAAATTCTCAAACTGATCTACTTTGAGTTAATCTGATCACTCCATCCTAACAACATGAAATTGAGATCATATTGAATAAGCAGGAGAGCTTTAAACTTCAAAATATTTGGAATCAACAAAAGACCAACAGTGCATAACAGACTCAAAAAAGTGACCAATCTAATCAACCAAAAAGTGCTGAGTAATGGCTAATGACTTCAGGCATAGTTTATACCTTTGTTTCATTGATCTATGTGCCTTGTACACACTAATCCATTGTGTTGCCGGCATGCCCATACGAACCTTCTTCTTCAGTTGTTCGTCTTCCTCATCCATAGTCAACCCTCCTCTCTTGTGACCAACCTGATAAATAAGCTTCACAAGATCAAGAGTACAAATTAAACACATGAATTCAAAACTTGAAGTGTCAGTTCATTAAAAATAACGTTCATGAATAAATGTCCAACTTAAGAGAAAACAAGTAATAGCAAAAAAACAGTGTAAACATCCCATGCACCTTCTGAGCACCTTCTGTGTTAAGAGGTCTAATATCTGGATTTGTGCCAACAATTCCATCAAAGAGGGAAATGCATTTTGCATAATTAGGTTCTTCATCAAACTTTAAGTTCACTACATATTCAATGAGCTGTTTGAAAGGCTGTGGACAGAAGCAACAAAGTGCCTCTGAGGTTGTTGCCATCTTCTTCTTGCAAACGACAAACCCCTTGTTTTCTCCCTAAGAACACCATAATGTTATAAAAAGATAAGAAAGTGAATAACATATGAAAAATAAGTGAAGTTTCAGTTAATTGTTTTTGCACATGTGAACCAGAAGGGGCAAACATTTTACCCAGCTAAGAAAAAGGACCTACCTGGTACCCTTGCCAAGGTAAGCGACCACGGAGAAGAAAAATAAGTGTGTAAGCAAGTGATTCCAAATCATCCCTCCTGCTACCAGTTCTCCCTAAATGGCCATGCACACTAGCGTATCGCACTGTTCCCCTGCCCAAACAAGTAATGACGAAGCCAGCAATCAAGAAAAATTAAATAAACGAAATGTAAAGAAATGGTAAAATAATTCAAGCTTAATACCAACAATGATGCAAGAGTCGAACCTGAAAACATCTGGCTTTTGGTCATACTCAACATGCAAACCAGTTGAACTATCCCGCCATCTAGTAGCTGAATGACCAGATCAATTCAGAAAATTGCAGTTCAACAAAGACAGTTGTTTCAGAATCCCCAAAAATCAACAGTTTAAGTAAAAAGATGAACATCGAGTTTCTCCAATTACCTAATCCAAGATCAACTAGAAATAATTTTTTCTCATTAGGAGTTCCCAGAGGACCAAGCAGAAAATTCTCAGGCTTTACATCTCCATGGACATAACTGCAGAAATATTTTGTAATCTAGTCTGAGAATCACAAATTTTTAATTTGAGAATATAACAGTAAAAAAATAGAGAGATTAATCACTCATAACATAGATAGCCAACTAACAGTTCCACAATTAAAAGAGCTTATTTTCCAGTACACAAACCAGACCAAACCCATTCAATTCATCTTATCAAAACTAAAAAAGAGAGATTAAAGACATGCAACAAAAAGCTTTTACCCTCTGGAGTGCATCTTTTCCAATATGGATATGGCTTCAATGGCAATACATGCAACCATTTCAGTGGACATTCTGCAAATAAGAACATGCCTTCATTTAGCACGGATCTGGACAAAAGATAAAATATAGACAACAGAAAAGATAGAACAATTGAGCTCACAAGTTCGAGTTAAAGTTATTGTTCCAAACATCCCACAGGCTTGGACCCAACATATCCATAACCTACATGGCATCAGAGTTTTCTGTTAGAAACAATTCTAAAACCAGGCGAAAATAAGCTATAGAGACCCAAAAGTCTAGAACCAGCAACCAAAGCCAACAATAGCATACCATGACATAATAGTCACCTTGCCGACCCTTATAGTGTACTAGTGGTACACCATGACTGCCACCAAGAGTACTGTGCAAGGGACAAAAAGCAATGGATTCATATTATTCTGCTGAAAAAAAGAAGAAGAGGAATATGCAAGTCAAAAGAAAGCATGATAGATATAATCAAATACTCACTCATAAACTTGCCACTCGTTAGGTGGTCTATAATTACATCCTTTACTACTCTTATGCTCGAATTTTATTGCCACCTAAAATCCAAAGTTCAAAGGTGATGGTATAAAAGAGTGAGATGAATTATCAGATCACACTCAAATCATTCGGACGTATATGTATTAAGAAAAACCCAGGTATACCTCTACAGCTCCTGCACAAGCTTTCTCATTTGTATTTACAGCAGAAACACGTCGACCAACATACACTTGACCAAAGCCACCCTTTCCTAACTTTGTCTCTACTCTGTACACTGGGGAATCCTCAACCTGAACCTGCAGCACCATCACCAAGAAATTAATTTCATCCACAAGAGATTCAGGGAAAAAGGCAAAGGGGGGAGCAGGTAAAATGCTGCCATAATTCAGCAGTCTGCGGAATGAGAAAATGGTCATCATTTCTTTCTCTACATGTCTAATCACATTAGATTTTTTATCCCTGAATAATTGAAATATTGGAGGAAGATTATCCCAATATAGGTAATTGATCAATAACATCATGAACAGAAAACACTGCAAAATTTTTCATGTTGTCTCCTAAATTACCAGTTACTTTTAGTGACCAGGTCATTACCATATATAATGCATGCTTATTCCAGCAGATCCAATTTTTTTTTTTTTTTTAATAACAATAGTAAGACAAAACAAACAAACAAGAAAAGGAAGGAGACAGCAAATGGGGTAGACATAGCTGCGATGAAGTGCTTCCAAGCAAACCAAAAAACTTCCAACTTTTACTGAAAAACCAAGGAGAAAAATATTGAGGTCATTTAAAACTAGACTTGCATTTTCTATGAAAAAAATGGCACAATATAATGGCAATGAGTAAAAGAGAATTAAAATTCATGATTTTTAATGACAATCAAGTTGAATGCATTATTGGGAATGACAAAAGAGACAAGGAGGAAGATAAAGAGTGTGTGCCACAGGAAAAAAAACACACTAGAAATGTATTTGAAAAATGCAGACAATAATCTGTCGACAAAAACAGCTAAGAATTATGCTTTCCATCAATGGTAGAAAAAAGAAAGCATTGTAGCTATTCTAAATCCTAGAAATTGTGAAATGAACTATCAAAAGAAAAAATAAATAAAAAAAGAACATTCACAATGAATTGTGTTCACCAAAGACAGATGATTTTAAAAAAAATCTAACAAAAATAGGGTCTTTGGTCCTTGCTGACGGATGAAAAATACAAGAAGTTTCATTATCTGAAAAAATGATAACTTGCTGTGGAGTAATGCACCAAAGTGATGTTAGCACTTTCTTGATACTAGAAAAACAATTTTGACTACATAATAACAGTGAATTAGTCATAGAGAAAACAAGCCAGAAAAAGGCTTGGACTGAGTGGACTTCCTGCTCACATTCACACTCGCAAAGGCACTAATTTGATTGGATAGACTGCCTAGACTTTCTAAAAAGCATTGGCTTGCAACTGTTGACCAGCTGGGGACTGTATGAGGGTGTCTATTAATAGTGAATGAAGAGCCTGTTTGACATTATAGTAATGGTTGGTTTTCAAAATGTTTTTTGCTTGAAAATGCATAGAAATAAAAAAAAAATTAAAAAAAATAGTTTTTGACATCAGCACATTCAAACAATATAAAAACACCAAAAAATTAATTTGAAGAAAAAAAAAATTTTTTTGCAAAAACACTTTGTAACCACAAAAACAAACAGGGCCAAAGTAGAACCAGAATGAAGCGATGATGAACTGTTTCTTGAACCCCGTGAAGTCGCCGCCGCCACCAACAACAATGTCCTTAATTCTCTCCCTGTTTCCCAGTAATACTTGATTTCTTTTAATAGTTGATGGGTAGATTTTCTTGACTTTATTGGTATTTCACTTTTTAATTCCACCGTGTCAAGAGGCGTTCCAAGCGAGACAAAGGGAGACCTAACGCCTTTTATTTTTTCAGATGAGGCATTTTATCTAGGTGTTGCATAGGCGCTCACTTGAAATGCAAGCATTAGGTGCTTGTTTCAGCACCTGGTCAAAATATATGTTCTTTTACCCCTTTTTTTAATTGATATGTGTTTTAACCTATTTGTCCATATTCTTTTTATCAACCACCAAAAATAAAGAAAGAGCATAGTTGTAAAAGTAAAGAGTAGGGTTTAAAAAAAACAATATCATCAAAATTGATGAATTGGTGTTTGATGATGACACTTTAGCCTTTAGTGACGTGGCAAGGGCACCTAGAGCTGAAGAACCTAGAAAAAACATTAGGCAGGAAACAAAGTTGAGAAGCGTAGGAGGACCATCAAGTTCAAAATCTAGACATGAAGTGGGATCAAGTTATAATTCTAAAGAAGTGCTTTACAGTTTAAGAGATAATGATTCCAATGATAATTTTGAAATGGAGCATATAGGCGACTCAAGTGAAGGAGATGAAAGGATTGATGATGATGTGTTGAAAGATTGATAATGATAATATGTAAGTTTAACTATTTTAATCTACTTACTCTTTTAAATTGTCTTATTTTGTTTTTACAGGTGAATAGTATTACTTTTTATTACTATGTTAAAATATTTCAAGTTTCACTTTGATTTTCTAATCTTATTTTTTAACATATATATATTTCTGAATTTATAGCATATCACCTTGTTTTATTCAGGCGCAGTGATTTGGACATTTGACAGGTTGTCAAGAGGGGCTGAAGCACTTGCCTATGCACTCCAAGCAAGGCAAGGAGAAACCATCGCCTTTTAATTTTCAAGGTGGCACACACCTGGAGTGCAAGCACCAAGTGACTAGTCAAAATATACGTTCTCTTTATCTATCCATCTGTTATGCTGCCAAAAATTTTACTTTTTTTTTTAATAAAATAACATTTTTTTAAATCTCAAATTCATCACTTATCAAACTTCATACTTGATTTTTTTTTCTTGCCGTGTTTACTGTTTCTGAAACTTTGGTGTATTCTTCTTCTTCTTCTTTATAATCAACTTAGTTTATTCCAAAGTTTAGCATTTTATGTTTAACTAGTTTAATTTACTTGCTCTTTTAAATTGTCTTATTTTGTTTTTAAGAGTGAATAATATAACTTTTTATGACTATGTTAAAATATTTTGAGTTTCACAATTTTCCAATCTTAATTTTTAACATGTATATTTGTGATTTATATATTATAATATTATACATATATTTTATTGGGATTTATAGCATAACACATTGTTTCATTCAAGTGAGTGCTTAGGCATGCAGGTGGTGCTTCAGCATGTTTTCCTTCGACAACACTAGCCAGAGGCACATTTGGCAGCCCCACTTTTCCAAAGAATGAGTTACATCTTTTAGTTTGTTTGTTTCTTCTTCATTTATTTTTTTCTTCATCACTTATGTGGTCTCTTTCAAGAGCACTTTAGTAATTACACTCTGCTTTTGAAAAGGAAAAACTGAAAACACCCCTGACCAAAAGTTACAAAAATACAACTTTTAAGGGTATTTTAGACATTATATTATGCAAATAAAAAGACTATTCCACCCCCATCGACAAATTGATCTTGTTGAAAAGAGGATTTTTCCTTTGGAAGCAAGTTATATGGATTTCACAATGAAGGGTAAAATGGTCATTTCACTGCAAATTCCACAATGAAATGCAAGGCCCTTCACAATGAAACACTGAGCTCTTTTTGTTTTTTTAATGTATAGTGATTTGATATAATAATAATAATAATAATAAAAGAAACAAATCAAGTAGTTGAGTACTAACTTTAATACAAATAAGATAACGATATCAATAAAAATTACCATTGAATAAAAGTAAAAGAAAAAAAAGAAATTGATATGCATATCTTATTTCTTCTTTACCTATTGTCTTCTCTCTTTAAATATCCATGTGTTGTGTTATAAAAAAATTAGTTTTTTTTTTTAAAAAAGAACATTTTCTCAAATCTCAAGTTCATCATTTATCAAACTTCACAGTTGATTTTTTTTCTTGTTTATTGTTTTTGAAACTTCAATTTCAAAATTCACACTTAATTATTTTTTCTTGTCGTGTTTACTGTTTTGAAACTCAGTTTATTCCAAACTTTAGCATTTTAAATTTAACTATTTTAATCTACTTACTTTTTTAAATTGTCTTATTTTATTTTTAAAGATGAATAAAATAACTTTTTATACCTATGTTAAAATATTTTGAGTTTCACTTTGATTTTCCGATCTTAATTTTTAACATATATATTTATGATTTATATATTATAATATTATACATATACATATATTTTGCCTTGTTTTATTCAGGCGCGCGCCTGGTGCTTGCATTTGACAACCTTGACACCTTATGGTGCCTGGCGCTTTGGTATCATTGTTTAATTCTAGTTCTATTCTTGTCCTACTGTTGGCAACCATAACTTTTTATGAATTATAGATTAGACAGAAATATCTGGAGAACATAACTTTTATGTGTGGGTAGGATCTAGTGGAGAAATCTAGAAACATTTGGGATATCTAATTAAACAAGCTAGTCAATACAACAAGGGTGCTTTCAACTGTTGCTTTCTACTACACAAATGGGGCCCAACATACTAAGACATCTTTCCGAAATTTTCTATAACTCATCTCAAACCTTTAGAAATTATATTCAATATTCCGGTTTGAATCTTAAGCTTTCTTATTTAACTCTGCCATCTAACATTTCATACAACTATCCCATCAATCCAACAGGGAATCCCATTTAGTAGAAACATTGACTTCAATGGACATGGCTTTAACAGTTTGGGCATTGTCCCATAGTTAAAGGGCTAGAGGGTGCATTGTAACTACCTTTGCAAAGTAGTTTTCGCTTTTTATCTGCATTGCTCTCATCTATTTTCCCAATCCTTCTTTTTCATTGAAAATTACCAAATATCAATTCCAATATATAAAGCAAGAACAGTACTTGAGACAAGATACATAGTGCAATGTTTGGTTGTTTACAAAATTCTTGCACTATTCCAGTTTCTACAAAGAAAATTATATTTAGGAAACCCATCTTCCCAACACTTTTGTAGTTCTTCAAGAAAACTAAAAAAAATTCTGCAACCCTCCTCTAAAATATACGTCAGAAAACTAAAAAGACTCCGTCTTGGCATTGCCTAATTTAAAGAGTTGGCAAAAAACAAAATTACAAATTTTTGGATTGAACAAATAGCATTCCAGCAAAAACAGGTTTCTACAATGGCCTCAATGTCATATGCAATCAGCAGAATCAACACTAACTATTCCTACCTGGTTGTTCAATCAGAATCAGGTACAGTAGAGAAAAATATAGTAATTATGAGCATTATATATTCCTATCTAATTGTTCAATCAGAATCACACAATAGAGAATAATATAGTAATTATTAAAATCGGTAGTGGTCGCGGTTCGGCCATACCGCGGTGAATTTGCTCAATTCCCTTTGTTAATCACAAAGACAATAGCGATCACCATCACCCAACTTTTAAAAGCTAAAAAAAAAAATTAAATTCAGATACAAAAAATAACCTGGTCGGGTATCGGAGCAGAGGTTCCGTCATCCTCTCCGCCAGCAGCAAGTGGCTTATCATTACCTTTGCCACCACTATCAAACACATCCATCGGCTTCTTTTCTCCAACAACCTCTAAATCCCTTTTCTCCTCCTCCTCCTCCTCCTCTTTCACCGTCCCCACCACAACAGCACCACCCACACCCACACCCACTACTACCCTCTCATTGCCGGCTTTCAGTTCCTTATCCAATGCCGCCCCCGCTGCTGCCCGCCTTCTCCTTGTCCTTGTCGCAATCGGCTCTACCACTTCGTCTGGATTGTTCCTGTGCTCCTGAAGCATCTTCTGTTTATTTTCTTGCTTCGGTGTTGCTTCTCCTCCCCGGCCTCTGAGCACTTGACTACGCAGCACCGGCATCGTTCATTCTTTGATTCCAATTATCATCCACAATTTTAAAACAAAAGGAACCAAAACCAGCAAGAGTCAAGAAAAACTATCACAAGCGCGTAATGAAAACGACGCCGTGAGTGCTAGAATTTGATCATGAAAATTAAAAATTGGCGAATCCAATCGATTAGAAGATTGAGGAATTAGGGATTCCTTCTTTTCAATTAGGGATCTGTTGTTCTTGTTAACAGTGAAAGAGCAAATCTTGAGAGAGGGGGGGGGGAGCGAGGGAGGGAGGGAGGGAGGGAGGTTTAATTTTTATATCTGGAATCTTAAAATGTTGTTTAATTACGTGGCGGATTCTTCGACGTTGATTTGGAAGAATTGAGAGGTAAGATTTGCGGATTTATTTTTTTAGGAAAATTAAGATAATAAAGAGACGTGGTTGAATTACGAGAAAGGGCTAAGAGTAGGGGTTTATTTTCCTATTCTCACAAAAACCTTGACCTAGAGGCAAGGCAAAGATGACGAGCCCATCCTGTTTCCCAGTTTGTCTTCCTCAATGTACAAAAGGGTTCGGTAGCGTGTGGGTAGGTACATGGTTTCTGTGGTGGGGTGTATTGATCTGCGCCGTTCTATTTCTGATCTTTTCATTCAATGTACAAGATATGATTTCTGTAGTGGCTATGATTGTGATCTTTTATAATTGAACTTGATTATACGAGTTGTGAAACAGTAAGGTTGGAACAGAAGCACATCGATGCTGTTTCACTCAATGATTTAACTAAGCTATGCATGTTTACCACAGGGAGAAGGTAAGAGATTGGAAGATACAATAATAATGAAAAGCATACTGCGATGTTCTACTCAGCTTCCTTCGCAGTTAGGATTTCTGTTATTTTTTAAATAATTTTTTATATTAAAATAAATATTAATAATAATTTTTTATTTTTAACATCATTATATAAAAATAATTTGAAAACACTAAAAATATATTAATTTAAAGTTAATAAAAAAAATTTAAATTTTTTAAAAAATATTTTTAAAACACAAAAACAAACAAACCTTTAATAAATTATAGCATGAAGAGTTGTATATGCCCACCATGCTAACTAGTTTGTGAAAGTGATCACGTTCAAGTGCCTTCGTTGCAATATTTGCAAGCCGATGAGTCCCAGCGACATGGAAGGTGAAGGTGAATATACATATTGATGGATTAATGTATTTTAAATTTTTTATCCTGTCTAAGTAAATGTTTAAAAGAGTCAAAGATAAAATGATAATTTAATATATTTAGACTTGGTAAAATATTAATCCCGGACAGCATAGATCTAGTTTGCTTCAATGCTTAATATCTTTAGATTCAGTTCTATGTGAAACTCATGTATATATAGATCTAGTGATTTGTCAAACTTAATATCTCTAGGTTCAGTTATATGTTTAGTTCAAGTATACATGAGTTAGGCGTTAATGATTTTTTTTCTTACTATAAAATGAAATTAAGTAGAAGATTTTTTTTAGTAATATGAGATAATTGTTTTGATGAATGTGCACAATGTAAATTTTAAATCTTTATGGTGTGATTTGACGACAAGAACAATTATATAAGCTATAATATTTAAAAGAAAAGAAAAAAAAATCAAACAATAACATAAATAAGAACAAAATAAGAAATTAAAAAAATAGTAAGCTTGATTTTAAACCCATGCTCTAATACCAAATTAATGAAAACATAAGAGGCTAAACTTTATAATTCACGATCAAGAATTGAAATACACATCCAAAAAAGTTGATGATGATGATGATAATGATGATGACGATGATGAGATGTAAGATTAATGTGAAATAATAATGATAAAAACAATTATCAGGGTTAGAGGATCCACTAATGGTATTTCAAATAAGTATAATATAAACTCTTTTTATTACTCAACTGGAAACCACACACAAAGAAAGTTTCAATCAGATGATTTGTCATTAATAGCTCATTATAAATTATTAACATGATCATATTAATTATCTTATTTAAGTTATACCAAACTTTTAAATATTGTCAGGAATTCATGATGCTAACTTATGTTAACAACAAATCAAGTTCCTTTCATAGCACAAGTGTAAGTTATACCATACGGTTGGCTATGAAAGTGTCAAGCATTTGTTGTACCAAATGTTATACAACACAAATCTAGATTAACCATTTAACAAACAAGGTATTAAGAATTAATAAGATAAAAATGATAAGACATGTTAATAGCAAATTGTTTAGGATATAAGCATTGAAGTCCATATTGAATTTATATTATACTTATCTTAACACCATTAGTGAAACCCTTTTACATTGACATAATGAACTTAGCTAAACATAATGAAAAAGTGAAACATAAATAAACAAGAGGAGAACATGATCATATAAGTATAGTAAAGGAAATGAAAAGCATAAACAAGAGATTAAGAAAAATATAACATGGAATAAAACTTGAACATTACAAATACAAATAAAAAGAGCAAGAGCAAGATCTTGATCTAAACAACCAAAATGCCAAAATATATGTCAAATGCCTCCTTTTATAGGTTCAAATTTGGAACTATTGATTTGATGACTAATTGTTTAGTGGATGGCTACATCTTGACTTGGTGACAATCCTTATATTCTTGTCTGAATAAAATATCATTGCTAATGTCTGAATTTGAACAGATTTTTGTCATGAAAGTTCTAAAAAATTGTCTCAGGTTTCCAACAAAAAAAGAATCGGTACATTTAGACTTCTAGAACTCGAGATATAGGCTAAAAACTGAACAGTGTCTAGGCTGCAAGACATATTCGAACTTCTCCGTTATTGCTACATTTGAACTTGAAACACAGCCTTTTTGAATCTTGCACTCCTCATGAAAGGTTTAGGCCTATGTCTTAACTTTCTATTCATGTAAAGCAGACCTAAATCCAAATTCTGCAGCTCCAATTATGATCCAATAACCGAATGGTATTCCAGTTTGGACTCAACCAACATCTATTTTCTAAGCTTAACCCTCTCTTTGTCTTTTCAATTTCAGTAGAAACTCACTAATAAATCCCCTGATTTATGTGATAGGCCTACATTTAAGATGAACATTTACCATAAATTAAAAGTATCTTATATTATTAGATATGTTATTATAAAACATGCTCTGGCTAATGAATTATTGATACTTCAAGTGCAAAATGATGATATAAAACCTTGATAAAAATACACTTTTAAGTACTAATCAACAGGTCGCCTAGAATAATTAGATCACTTTCAAAAAAAAATATTGAGTTTCTCAACAATAGACACATTACCTAGAACAATTAGACCACTTTTAAAAAATCTTTTATTTTTTTATACAATGGGCATGTTGCTTGGAACAATTAGACTATTTTTGAAAATCTTTGAATTTTTCATTGACAGGGTAGGTTGCCTCTCAAATGGCTAGTTTAAAAATTTTATATTGATGATTCTGTCATAAAATCCATAAGTGATACACAATCCATTACCGACGAGTATTTCATTGTTAATCCATAGATAATATTTATTGGTGGTTTGGCCGATAGAAAAATGGTTAGGTTTAATTTTTATTTGGCGCGGATATTATATTGAGGTTTCTGTTTGTAAGTAACTTCACCGATTGAATTACAAACGAACATGATATCCCTGATGGGATACTCGTCAACGACAAGTTTCCATTGAAAAATCCCTTAGTGATTTATATTGCGATGGAAATACAACTTAAACACAGACGGAATATTCTATTAGAGATAATTAATTTTCTAGTGATGAAAGAACCAATTCGGTTTGATTTTGATTTTAAAAACCTAAAAAAAAAATTAACTAAACCAGATTAGCTGAAGCAAGAAATTTAAAGAACCAGTTTAGAACTTGGGTATGTTAATTGAGCAAGTGTTAACAACATTTGAATCGAACTATTTTTTCCTACATAATCAAAGATAATGTTGCTTTTGTGCTTATCTAATTAATGGGAGGCAAACCAAATGGTAGTTGGCTGATAAAACTTTTTGTATTTAAGAGTGTTTTACTATTATCTCATCATACCTGTTTCCTCACCTCTTCACCATATCTTGTTTTTTATATATATAATTTTATGTAGTTTTTTCTATGTTCTGGTTAGCTTTTTCCTGAACAATTTTGCACTGCTGAGTTTTAATATCAAAATCCTTTTCATGTAAAGATGGATGCAGTTGTATACTTGTTAGATGCCTATGACAAAGAGATGTTCGCTGAGACAAAACAGGAACGAAATGCCCTAAAAACCTCTAAGAAGATTCACAAATTTCGTTGGTTTTTCTCTTTAAAAAACCTAACAGAACCAAAGCAAAATCATCAGTTAAACTGATTTTGGGTTCAATCTAGTTTTGAATATATATATATAGGCCATGGATATAACCGGTGTGAGCTTGGTAGATTTTTTGGAGTCTTGTTTCTTAGCTTAATCAATGCAGTCCCTCGTGCATGAGTCTTTGACAACTTCAAATTCAATTTTGCTTGCCCAAGGTACATAAAGATAATTAATTATAAAAATAAGAAGTGTAATCTACTTGGAAGAGAGCACAAAATTGAGAAAATTCATGGTATTTAGAAAATAATTAGTTACATTTTAATAATTACTCTCTTAGCTGATTTTAAAAAAATAGATATAAATAGAAGAGAGAAATTTTAGGTGTAGATATTCTTATTATTTTTTATAGGCCATAAGTTTTATTTTTATTTTTTTTTGTGTTTTTTTAAAATAAATCTAGAAAATGACTAATAAAATATTACTAATTAATCCCTGATTACCATAATTTTTTAAAAAAAACTACTATGTGATTTGTCAAATTTATAATTCCTCATTAACATGTAGTTTTTAATTACAAGAAGTAACAAGAAAAAGTAGAGACACATAGGTAATAAATTGCAGCTCACATGTATTGTCATTCACATTATTTTTACAACAGAGTGGAGTTCGATTCTTTTTGTAAATTAAAAAAAAATACATATATAGGTTACAGATATGCCCAAAACTAAACTTGATCATCAAGAAAGATAAATTAACAAGAGATGTTTTCTCCTTGCTAATAACATAATAATAATAATAATAATAATAATAATAATAATAATATTATTATTATTATTATGTGCATCTTAATATTATCTGTTTGAGATTGTGGTAATGATGATAATTTAAAATATTTTTATTTAAAAATATATTAAAATAAAATTTTTAATTTTTAAAATTAAAATTTACATCACGTTGCTAAACACTTCTCATCTACACAGTTGTCTGAGTTATGATTTGATATGGAATAACAATTATGCGCCCACTTGTTATTTTAAACATCCTCTTTCCTTAATGTTGGGGATCAAGGAAAGCTTAGCATGAAAGAAATTGATCTTTACAGAGTGCCTCCTCCATTTGCCCCCCTTTCCTCACATGCCTCAATCACATTTCCAATCTCATGGAAGCTGCCATCTGGCAAGCTTGGGTATCTTGTTTTTCCTTCAAATTGAAACTCTTTTTTATTTTTTGTTCAGATAAAATAAATAAATCATAAAATCAAGACTGTTTAATTGTGAAAAATATTATGAAGGCCCTATCATATCACAATAAGCACCCCAAAATTTTGAAAAATTTCAATCTAATCCTTCGATAAACTTTTATGTAATAAATAAATTTTCTTACCCATGCCTTTTTGTTTCATAAGTCTAAGTCTTTTTATATTTATTAGGCATTAGAAAAGTTGGTTAATAAAAAATATTTTCTAATCAAACAAAAAGTTCGCTTGTTTTTTTTTAAAATTATTTTTCTTTTATTTTGGACAGAATGTACTTTCAAGAAGTTGAAAAAAAATTAAAAAAAAAACATGTTATTTGTTGATTATATCAAATCTGGTCCTCAATCTTTTGATTACTGTATATTTTGTTTTAAAACTTTTGTTTATTTATTTTTTTCTCAATCTCATTCCTTATAATTGATTTAAATGATTTTTATATCAACTATAGTCCTCATTTTCTTATTGTTATTTGTTTTTTTCTTATACTTTTCTTCATTGAATTTTTTTATTTATCAAATTTGATCCTTATTTTTTTGTTTGCTATTTGTTTTATTTGAAATAATTTAAAAAATTGAGCTTTCTTTTCAATTTTATCATCCTTTAACTTTTTTATCTATTAGTTTCCGTCTTTATTCTTTTAATAAGCTTGAAAAGAAAATAAAATATTAATAAGTTATTTCCAACTTATTTTCCATAGCATAGTCAAGCACTAGAAAATGTTTTCCAACTTATTTTTCATGAAACTGTCAAATATAAAAAAAAATTATTTAATTTTTAGGAATTCACTTTCCATGAAAATCACTTTCCAAAAAAACTGATTTTCCAACAAACAAATAGGGCCTCAGTGAGTCTTGTGGCCTATTGTGTTTTTTGTTTTCAATTCTTTTCAAATAAATGTTTGCTAATGTTGGCAATGTGAAATTTAAATAAATTTTTTGCATGTTAGTAATTAATGAGTTTATATTGTTAATGGTTTTCAAGTAAAATTATGTTGGTGTAATTAATGAAACACATATGTTAGCTTGTATATCAGCTGAAAATCAAATTTTATTTATTGGAAAAAAAGGTGTACCAACTCAAAACATAATGGCTACTTGTAGTTTTGACATGCAGTACACATTTGTGTGGGTAGAATGGGAAGGCAATGCCTTATTTCAAGGTCAAACAAATGTTTGTTAATGTTGGCAATGTGAAATTTAGATAAATTTTTTGCATGTTAGTAATTAATGAGTTTATATTGTCAATGGTTTTCATGTAAAATTGTGTTGGTGTAATTGTGAAATACATGTGCGAGCTTGTATATCAACTGAAAATCAAATTCCATTTATCTGAAGAAAAGGTGTACTAACTCAAAACATAATGGCTGCTTGTAGTTTTGACATGCAGTTCACGTTTGTGTGATGATTAGTACTTAAAAGTGCATATTTATCAAGGTTTTATATCATCATTTTGCACTTGAAATATCAATAACTCCTTAACTAAAGCATGTTTTATAATAACAAATCTAATACTATAAAATGCCTTAATATATGGTAAATGTTCATCTTAAATGCAGGCCTATCACATAAATCAAAGGATTGATTGATGAGTTCAAGTATGGAAATTGAAAGGACAAAGAGAGGGTCAAACTTAGAAAAGAGATGTTGGTGGAGTCCAAACTGGAACATTGTTCGGTAATTGGGTCATATCTCGAGTTCTAGATGTCAAAATGATCTTTAATTTTTACATAAATTAAGTAAGACATAGGCCTACAACTTTCATGGGAACACCAAAATCTAAGAAGGTCGTTTGCAAGTCCAAATTATAGCAGCAACAGAGAAGTCTGAATCTATACTACAGCCCGTACACTGTTCAGTGTTTGACCCATATATGGAGTTCTAGAAGTCCAAATGACCTCTATTTTTTTTTTTCTGGAAAGCTGAGACAATTTCCTACAGCTTTCATGTTTTCAAATGGTCTCAGTTCTGATGCTAACAATTTCATTTTATTCAGACAAGAAGATAAGGATTTTCATCAAGTCAAGAGTTGGCCACCCACTCAACAATTAGTCATCAAATCAATAATTCTGAATTTTGGCCTATAAAAGGAGGCATTTGCCATGGATTTAAGAGCTTGATTGTTTAGATTAAGAGCTTGCTCTTCCTCTCTCTCTTTATATTTTTTTTGTAATTTGTAAGTTTTGTTTTCATTAATATCTTGTTCATGCTTTTCATTTCCTCTCATTTACTTAGTTAACTTGTATTTTATTTATGTTCTTATTTTGTTTGTTTATGTTTCTCTTCTTCATTATGTTTAGCTAAGTTGATTGTGTCAAGGTGAAAAAGTTACACTAATGGTGTAAGAATAAGTATGGTGTAAACTCAACATGGACCTTAATGTTTAATATTAACATGTCTTATCTTTTTATCTTACTAATTCTTAATACCTTGCCTGTTAAATGGTTAATCTAGATTTGTGTTGTATAACACTTGGTACAACAAATGTTTGGCACTCTCATAGCCCAACTGCATTGTATTATCAACACCTGTGCTATGAAAGGAACTTGATTTGTTGTTAACATAAGTTAGCATCATGAATTCCTAACAACATTTAAAAGTTTGGTGTTATGTAAATAAGATAATTAATATGATCATGTTAATAATTTATAATGAGCTATTAATGACAAATCATACGATTGGAACCTCCTTCATGTATGGTTTCTAGTTGAGTAATAAAAGTTTAATATTATACTTGTTTGAAATATCATTAATGGATCCTCTAACCTTTACATTTGTTTTTATCATTGTTTAATCTTTACATTAATCTTTCATCTCAAAGTTCTCATCAATTTCTTCTTCATCTTCATCTTCTTTATTATTATTGTTGTTGTTGTTGTTGTGTTGTTGTTGTTGTTGTTGTTGTCTATAATTTATACAATTAACCTCCTTGTGGTTCGACCCCGGTCTTGCCAGGTTATTTATTACTTTGACACTCCTACACTTGGGAGAAGACATCAATCTTTTGGTCGTGTCTTGTGTGGGCAGGATGGGAAGGCAATGCCCATGATACATGTATTTTTCTTAAGGCTATTGACAATAAAAATATAAAGTTTCTTAAACCACCAGAAGGTAAATACAATAGAACTTGATATATAATTATAAGTTTACTAATTTGTGAAATTCTTATTAATCCTTTGACAAATGTAAATGTTGTTTGTAATTACATGTAAGTACTATCTGTTGATTCTGGATATCCCAATGAGTATGGGTATTTAGGTCTATATAAAGGTCAGAGATATCACTTCCAAGAATTTCAGCATCGTGGATAATCAAGAAATCGGCAAGAAGTTCTTAATCGTGTACACTCATCACTACGTAATGTGATAGAACGTTCTTTTAGAGTATGGAAACAGAGGTGGAGTATTCTACAAAACATGTCTGATTATTAATACAAAACACAAGTTCAAATTGTAACGGCATCAATGGCACTACATAATTACATTAGAAGGAGATCGCATGATGACGTTACATTTGCGAAATTTGATCACGATCCTAATTTTGTTCCTGATGACATTTTATCCAATGTTGTTGCACGCTTAAGAAGCCAGGAAAGCTGTAGTCAAGGCATGATGGATTTTGTACGTGATGGAATTACAGATAGTTTAATGGAACAATAAAAAATACTTTATATAAAGTATTTTTATTTGATGATGTAATAGCAGTAATTAAATCTACAATATTTCAATTAAAATCATCAATATTAATATATGTCTATTTTAGTTATTTTAGAACTTTAATTTGAAAAGCTTAATTGTTTGGGATTATGATAATGATGGCGGATCAAAGTGCTTTTCGCTTCGAGATATATCTTCTAAGATTTTTTTTTTTTTAAAATTATGTTTGACATCAACACAAAAAAACAATCTAAAAACATTTAAGAAATTATTTTTAGGAAGAATAGAAAAAAAAATCATAATTTTTTGGAATGCGATTTGCACCGCATTTCTAAACGGTTACCAAACACATGAAACTGTTTTTTATATAATTTCAATTTCAACCACAGTTTTAACCAAACAACCATTAAACCAAACCAACCTAAACTAAAAGTGATTTTTATCAAACAACTTTTTATTAAAAAAGTCTTTACTTTTTATTGTTTGATCTGTTGTGAGAAATCAACATCATTAATTTAATTAAAATAACTCATTTAAACCTATCTCTAATAAACAATGAGAAAGCTTAAGAAAATAATTGAGTGTTACCCTCTAGCATACAAGTCAGCTTCAAAAAGAAAAGACCAAACAAATTAATAACATAATTATTACCAGAAAATTAAAAAAAAAATTAAACAAATAAAAATGGTCCACGATATTTAATGGAGCCACCACAATGTTAATTGGTAGTAGATTTAACTTAATTTGGATGGTGAAATATCTTCCGGAATCCACCACATTAAAAGAAAAAAAAGTTGAACACAAAGTGAGTTGTATATTCATCTACTTTGATACATAACATTAATGAACGTTTCGAATTATCAACATATAAAATGATTAAGATCCTAATTTCAATAATTGAATTGCAGTCATTTTCCATTTAATTTGTTTTGAAAAAATCTTTCTATCTATATTGAAAGCCAGCTATTAATTTATTTGCCCTAAAGTCAGTTCGTAAACTAGACTTAAAACAACACTGATTTTGACAATAAATGAGATATTGGGGTCCTTGAAAAATATTTATCAAGCGAAAACTATGTGATTTGATTAATTAATTGCGTTAGTGTTGATGATTTTCCTTCTTCTTCTGTAAGTAGAAGTTTTAACAAAGAGAAAGGGACTCTAATACAAGTTAAGATATATCTCTTAATATATTCTTTATTCATAAATGCATTTATATTTTTGCTTTAGTTAATAACCACTTTAGGGTTTAATTGACACACATTGCCAGGTGTTGTTATGGAAAAAGAGAAAACCCTAATGTTGCCGACCTTAACAATAATACAATAGAAAGGCAGCTTTCATGATAAATAATTATTTAACTAAGGTATTTGTATTTTTATAATTTTATATTCGAGTTCTATGTTATTAATATAATGACCATTAAAAATTTATATAATATTTAACTTTAAAATTTATAAGATTAATCGAGATATATAAATTAACTGGAAGATACATTATTAATAATAATAAAAAAAGTTGTTGTTATCATTCGGTGCTCTAACATAAAATTATCAAAACGTGAATCATGTTAGAAAGAAGGCAACGGTACGATGATCAAGAGGCAACATGTGTCCAACATCTCACCCTTAATGTCACACCTGACGTTTTACCAAAACTCTTGGCTTCATGAGGGTGTGCCACCCGTGAAATCTCGATATAAATAATGCCTGTCAAAAAGTTATAAAGATTATTGGAGATCTTTGCCCGCA
>JAAWWB010001864.1:0-25001 GCA_018804465.1 Populus tomentosa | reverse complement strand
ATCATCACAATTCATTTGAATTCATTCAAGTATTTGCATTCTGTCCCTTATGGAAAATGATCTCGTTTTCCTCTTAGTAACTCATGTTTGCTACTTAAAATTCATCGTTGTAGGTGGCCAAGAACTTAATGGTTATGGATCTTCACCGTTGCTATAATCTTGTGGCTTGTCCTGATTTATCTGGATGTAAAACCTTGGAAAAACTTAATCTCCAGGGTTGCGTTCGGCTAACTAAGGTTCACAAATCAGTGGGGAATGCAAGGACATTACTTCAGCTGAACTTGAATGATTGCTCAAACCTTGCTGAATTTCCAAGTGATGTTTCTGGGCTAAAAGCTCTTCAGAACCTCAATCTCTCCAACTGTCCAAAGTTGAAAGAATTGCCACAGGAAATAGGCAGCATGTATTCCTTAAAACAACTTGTTGTTGATGAAACTGCTATATCAGTGCTGCCCGAATCTATTTTCCGCCTTGAAAAACTGGAGAAGCTTAGTTTGAATGGATGCCAATTCATAAAAAGGCTGCCAAAACACTTGGGAAACCTGACTTCTCTGAAGGAACTTTCTCTCGATCAATCTGCAGTAGAAGAACTGCCTGACTCTGTCGGATCTTTGTCAAACCTTGAGAAACTAAGTTTGATGTGGTGTCAATCACTTACTGCGATTCCTGAATCTGTTGGCAATCTCCATTTATTGACCGAAGTTTCCATCAATAGCAGTGCAATCAAGGAATTACCTCCTGCAATCGGTTCATTACCTTATTTAAAAATATTATCAGCTGGAGGGTGTCGTTCCCTGAGCAAATTACCTGATTCCATTGGAGGACTAGCTTCTATTAGCGAACTTGAGCTAGATGAGACATCAATCTCACATCTTCCAGAGCAGATTGGTGGTTTGAAAATGATTGAGAAGCTTTACATGAGGAAGTGTACATCTCTTAGATCTTTGCCAGAATCAATTGGGAGCATGTTGAGTCTTACTACCTTAAACTTGTTTGGTTGTAATATTAATGAGTTGCCTGAATCCTTTGGGATGCTGGAAAACCTTGTGATGTTGAGATTACATCAGTGTAGAAAGCTCCAAAAGCTTCCAGTTTCTATTGGGAAGTTGAAGTCTTTATGCCACTTGTTAATGGAGAAGACAGCTGTTACAGTACTACCTGAAAGTTTTGGAAAGCTCTCTAACTTAATGATATTGAAAATGCGAAAAGAGCCACCTGAATCTCCCAGCACACAGGAGCACTTGGTTGTCCTCCCAAGTTCCTTCTTCGAACTATCCTTGCTAGAAGAACTAAATGCTCGTGCTTGGAGAATATCAGGTAAAATTCCTGACGATTTTGAGAAACTGTCATCATTAGAGATCGTGGATCTTGGCCATAACAATTTCAGCAGTCTTCCATCTAGTTTATGTGGCCTTTCTCTTCTGAGGAAGCTTCACTTGCCCCACTGCGAAGAACTTGAGTCTCTCCCTCCGCTTCCTTCAAGCTTAGAAGAAGTGGATGTTTCCAACTGCTTTGCATTGGAAACTATGTCGGATGTTTCAAACTTGGGAAGCTTAACGTCGCTGAACATGACAAATTGCGAGAAAGTGGTCGATATTCCAGGCATTGAATGCTTGAAATCCCTCAAATGGTTATATATGAGCAATTGCAAGGCATGCTCCTTGACAGTGAAGAGAAGGCTATCCAAGGTTCTCTATCGTATACCTGTATGTGCCAGTTTTAGAGTAACAAGGTTTTACCTCTTACTTCTTCTTCTTTTTTAATAATTATTATAGGTTTGCTTGAGGAATATACGCAACCTAAGCATGCCTGGGAGCAAAATCCCAGATTGGTTTTCTCAAGAAGATGTAAAGTTTTCAGAGCGAAGAAACCGTGAAATCAAAGCTGTGATTATAGGTGTCGTTGTCTCTCTCGACCGTCAGATACCAGAGCAGTTGAGATATTGCCCAGTTGTACCAGATATTCAGGCCAATCTACTGGATCAGAATAAACCTATTTTCAGCACCACATTGTACTTACAGGGAATACCGAAGACTCATGAAGATCAAATCCACTTATGTCGATATTCACATTTCAATCCATTGGTTTTAATGCTGAAAGATGGCTCTGAGATACAGGTAAGAAAGCGAAAACCACCTGTGATTGAAGGGGTCGAGCTGAAGAAATGTGGAATTCATTTGGTTTATGAAAATGACGATGATTATGGTGGAAATGAAGAATCCTTGGATGAAAGTCAGCAATCTGTATCACAAAAACTGGCCAATTTTTTCAATTCGTACGAGGAAGATAGCCAAGCTTGTTGAAGTTGAAAAGCAAGACGAAGATATTGAAGGGAATGAATGATATATCAGTTCATCAAGTATGCGATTTAAGTTACTTCTTTACTTCCTTCTCATATGCTTTTAGCTGATCTAAAGCTTGTACCTTTTTGTGAACATGCAGCAATCTTGAAGATCCTTTCGAGGATGGGAATGGGACTTTGACTCAAAGGAAAGGTGTTACGTATGGCTTGGAGGACGCTAGACAGCTATTGGTTACGTTCTGGGAGACAACTTATAAAGCCAAAAGAGCTTCTCTGCTTCTCGGCATAGAATGTTGATTTCCTCGGGAATTATATCATGAATTATATGTGTTTGTTGTCCATGCCAAGTTCTTATTTAATTTCATTTATGTTTTATATGGTAGACGGAAAAATAATTTAGTGTTTAAACTATTTATAAAACAAGATAATTATTTATTGATATTTGTTTAATGTAAGTGTTATTATTTTTATTTAGTTAATTTCTTTATGCGGGTGGACTCGTCTTGTTTGTTTGTTTAATATTTAGTGCTATCATTTTAATTTTTATAATGATTATTATTGTTACTGGTTTATTTCTCAATTATCCATTTTTGAATAAGAAATATCATTGTCATTCATTCAAAATCTATTTTTTCATTATATAGATAGATTAGAACAAATTGTTTTAGTTCATTCATCATTATCTTCTTTCCTTTTCCTTTATACTTCTTCTAAATCAGTTCAATTTTAATGTTCAAATATTGAGTAGGATTTCAATTACTTTATCATATACAAATATAATATGTTTTTAGAAAACTTATAATTGAGTCCCAAACTAAAAGTTGGATGGGGTTTACAAAATCTCATTTATTTTTATGATGTACATGGGATTGTATTTATCATGCGCACCAATCGCAAGTTGATTTGTATATATTTATATATTTATATGAAACGAATGTTTATAGGAGTATTCCCAATCCATTTCGGTTCAATTTAAATAAAAAATTCAAACTGAATTAGGATATGCTAAATTTAGGGAAAACACTTCCAGAAATTCGCTTAATACTAACGAAATTACCAATAGAATAATTCTGTCGGTAAATTGCGGTGATAATTACTGACAAACACTATTCTATTTGTAATTCAGTCGGTATACCGATGGAATACTTCGGTCGGTATATACTACGACATTACAAACGGAATATTAAGAATTAAAAAAAAAAAAGCAGTTCGCTGACGTGGAACCTTTTGCGGGTGATTTTCCCGACGGAATCACTGAGGGATTCAAACCCAGATCTCTGTATAGTGACGTGACTAATTCTCCATCAAAATTATCGATGGAATCACCAACAGAATGAGTCCATCAGTGAGTCCCTTGAAAAAAAGTTAATATATCACCATTCTACCGATCCTTTCCTCCCCTATTTCTCCTTCTTCTTTCCCATCCCAACTCTCCCCTCCCAAACTGCAAACAATCACCCCCCCCGAAAAAAATAAAATCACCCTCTTCTCAACACAAGTCATAGTTCTTTAAGTTTTGTGGTCATAACATCCGTGTTCTGATTTTTTGTGAATTTTATCATTTTCTGTAAATAAATCTATTTTTTTTCAATTTTAACATTTAAATGTCAATTTTATTGTTTTTTAGTATATGTATTTTGTTAATGTAAGTACATATTTATTGTTACTTCTCAAACAAACTTATAGTATTAATGTATAATTTTATACTTGTTATGGTTTGTTTAGATTTTGTAAAATTGTATTTGTTTGTAAAGTGTTGAAACTTTGTTGAATTACTAAATTACATGTGTTGTGGTGAAATAATTAATAGCTTATTTAATGGGTCCGTTTTAATTTTTATCAACACTATTGCGAAGTTGTAATTTCCATAAATTTATATGTATAAATTTGTATGGACGTTGATAATTGATAATGAATATTTATGAGAAGTTGTAATTAGCTTGTTGGATAATCTCGAGGTAAACCAATATTTTTGCAAATTTATTTACCTAACATAGTTAATTAATACATGTTGTCATCATAATTTTATAGAGGTTTGATAAAAATCATGGATGATCGTTCATGGATGTATCGAGATTCACTCAAAGGATTGTAGAGGATGGATTATTGTAACGGGGTTCAGGGTTTTATTAGGTGTCCATATAGGAAGTGTGAAAATAAAAAGTATCTGCATCCAGATGTTGTAATGATGCATCTTCTACACAAAAGATTTATGAAGAATTACCTGTGTTGGTATGCACACAGAGAAGTATTTGTTTGTAAAAGAAAAATGAAAAAAAAAGTATGGTTGGGTCAACTTCTAGTGCTAGCAACGTGCAGAGAGTTGCAAATGACAATAGTAATCCTTACAGGAATATGGTTATGGATGCAATGAGAATGAGTCGAGGTAATGTCAGTCAATGTCCAATCATAGAAGAAGAACCTAATGCAGATGCAGCTAGGTTTTTTGATCTGTTGAAAGATTCTGACGAATCATTATGGGATGACTGCACAAACCATAGTAAATTATTAGCCGTAACACAGGTATTCATTATCAATTCAAATCACAAGTTGAGTGAGGCTGGTTATGACAACATTATTGAATGGGCGAGAAGCATTTTACTTGAAGGGAACAGGCTGAAAGAGAACTTCAATGCTGCAAAGTCCATGATGAAACCCCTCAGTTTAGGATACTAGAAAATTGACATGTCACCTAATTTCTGCATGTTATACTACCTTGAAAATGCTAAGCTGACTGAGCACATGACATGTGGGCATTCCCGTTACAAACCCAGAACTAGTATGGGAAAGACTCTCGTGGCATATAAAAAACTTAGATACTTCCCAATCATAACTAAACTGTAGAGGTTATTCATGTCACCAAGAACTGTTGAGCATATGACATGGAGCCCATGACATGGCACAGTTGATAGAGTGATGATGCATCTTTCTGACGGCGAAGCACGAAAACACTTTAATAGTGTGCATCCTTACTTTTCAGCTGAATTAAGAAACGTGCATCTTGGGTTGTGTACAAACGGATTCAACCCATTCGGGTCATTTGCTGCTTCTTATTCTTGTTAGCCGGTCATACTTGCTGTTTATAACTTATCACCGGAGATGTGTACGAGGCCGGAGTTCATGTTTTTATCTATTGTCATACCTGGGCCAGAATATAGATGTTTATCTTCGACCGTTGATTGATGAGTTGATGCAGTTGTGGTCCTCCAGAGCTTTGACTTATGATATATCAAGGAAACATAATTTTGTTATGAGGGGCGACTTTAATGTGGACTATCAATGATTTTCAAACCTATGGAATGGTTTCTGGTTGGAGCACGCATGGAAAACTAGCATGTCCATAATGCATGGAAAACAACAAGGCATCCACGCTAACAACCGAAGGTAAAGCTTTTTTTTTTGTTTATTGTCACCGTCATTTCTTGCCACCGAATCACATGTATAGAAGAATGAAAGGATTTCTTTGTTGGTAGAGTTGAAAAGGATGCTGCAGCCCCGCGTCTTTCTAGTGAAGAATTGTATGATGTTGTATCAAAGCATGGTGACATTGGGTTTGGTCTCCAATCAGGTAAGCAGAAGTTTCATGGTTTTGGTTTGACCCACAATTGGGTAAAGCGAAGTATCTTTTGGGAGCTTTCTTATTGTAAGACCAATCTCCTCTACTATAACCTTGATGTCAAGCACATAGAAAAGAACGTGTTTGAGAATATTTTCAACACTGTCATGGATGTGAAGGGGAGGACAAAGGACAACATCAAGACTAGATTGGATATAGCTTTGTTTTGTAACTGTAAAAATATGGAGTTGGTTCATGATGGGTCATAGGTCGCAAAACCAAGAGCAAGCTTCGTGTTAGAGAAAAATACACAACTACTAGTCTACAAATAGCTTAAAAGTTTATATTTTCTCGATGGACATACCTCGAACATATCAAGGTTAATTAATATAAAGGAATGCAGATTGTATGGAATGAAGAGTCATGGCTGTCATGTGTTTATACAAACACTCATTCCATTAGCTTATCGTGATTTGTTGCTAAAAAGGATATGGGATGCACTCACAGAGATCAATCATTTCTTTAGAGATATATGCTCCAGCAAGTTGTATACAAATCACATTGAGCGGTTTGAAATGAATATCGTCAAGACAATATGCAAACTTGAAACGATATTCCCTCCATCATTTCTTGACTTGATGGAGCATTTCCCATACATTTACCGTTCGAGGCAAAAGTTGGAGGACCGGTCCAGTATAGATGGATGTGTCTATTCAAAGGGTTAGATATTACAATTGCAATGTAATTCCTATATAAAAGTATTTTCTTTGTTGTTATTAATTGAAAATATTTGATTAATTCAATGCAGGTATTTATTAGTTCAATCTCAAGAAAATGGTTAAGAACAAGGCGCATGTTGAGGCTTCGATATGTGAGGCCTATATTGTTGAGGAGATCTTAATATTTATCTCGTACTATTTCAAACCTCATTTGAAAACGAGAATCAATTGCGTTCCATGACATGATGATAGCGGTGAAGTGCCTTCCAGTAGGAACTTGTCAATATTCTCCAATCCTGGACGACTCATATCTAAAAATATCATAAGGGGAAGATATTTATCAGAAATACAGTTCAGACAAGCACACAATTATGTTCTATTTAACTGTGATGAGCTGAGACCTATTATTCAGTAAGTATATGTACTACTAATTAAACTTTGTTATGAATATACTATTTATTTATTGTAATATGATAAATTCATATAATTTGGAACAACCTTGCAAGCAACATTGTCAATATTTATTGTCCAATAACTCACAGCTGACCGAATCCTAGATCTTTCAATTACAAGATGAACAATTTCCCACATGGTTCAAAACACATGTAAGTACTATCACAAACTTATTATCTCTTGCAAAGTTATTGTATGTCATAACAAACTTCTCGTTTATTGTTTATTGTTCATTGTTGTACATTACATACAAGGTTTATCTAATGGAAAGGAGTGCTTCTAAGTCATTGTCTTCACTAAGCTTGGGCCCTGAAAGAAAAGTTAAATGCTACAACGGTACTTTGTCAATGTATATATGTTCCATACTGAAGAATACGAGCATGGAAGAAAGATATACAACAACTGTGTTTGTGTTAAGGGGTCGACTAATAATGAGTTAGAAGTTGACTACTATGGTAGATTAGAAGAGGTCATCGAACTGCAATATCATAGGGAGTAGAATAGAGTGTTTTTATGCAAATGCTATTGGTATGACACAACTAACAAAGGAATCAGAGTTGATCCTCACTATGGTCTGGTCAAAATCAACTCAAAATCTAGACTTTGCAACGTAAACGATGTCTTTGTTTTCACAAAGCAATGTCAACAAGTTTATTACACACACACCCCCCTTCTTTTAGAAAAGATCAATAAAGAGTTAATTGGTTATCCGTTTTAAAAACGAAACTCATGGGTCATGTCAGGGTTGTTCAAGATGAGAACGAAAATATAAGTTTGCAAGATGAAGTCTTTTAAGTTAGTGAGTTGGTTAAACTATATCGAGTTGCTCCTTCGATTGACTTGGAAGAAAATTTAAAAATTCAGGTTTTCAATGATAGTCTTGTTGATATTGACGCAGAGGAGTTGAATGTTGTTTGAAGCTCTAGCGGACAAGCAAATGTTGATGAAGATAATGATGATATCCATATTAAAGATTGCGATGGAGCTGATGACTATTCAATTGATGACAAAGAAGAAGAAAATTCTGACTAACTATCATAATAAAGGAAAGTGTAAAGCATTTTTTTTTTATAATGTAATATATATTATGGATGCTATATTGTAACACGAAATATTTATTTTATAAGTGTTAAATGTTGCTTTTGTTTTGTATAACGAGCAATTATACAATTTAAGTATTTACAAGAAGATAAATAGGCAATACAAACATAATCTTTCATGCACAGTGCACGATCATCGACGTCCATATCGACGGATTAAAGTCTGTCGGCATTTCACAGTAGCTTCATTGAAAATGCCATAATCATCATCGACGACTTTGCAGAGGGATTAAAGTCCGTTGGCATATCACAATAGCTTCCTTAGAAATGCCACAATCATCACCGACGACTTTCAGGACGGATTACAGTTTGTGGCATTTCATAGTAGCTTCACTGGAAATGCCACAATCATCACCGATGAATTTGTGGATGAATTATAGTTCGTCTGCATTTCACAGTAGCTTCACTGGAAATGCCATAATCATCATCGACGACTTTGCAGATGAATTACAGTCCGTCGGCATTTCACAGTAACTTGGTGCAAATGCCACAATCACCAATGAATTTACGAACCATCGGTATTTGTCAGTAGTTCACCATTACCGACAAATTCACCGATTGATTGTGAGAATTCTAAAGGGTGGGTATTAAATGCATCTCTGACCATGTGCCATTGCCGATGAACTTACCGACATACGGTATGAATTCCAAATAGGCGGGTATTAAATGCATCTCTAAACGCTTTCCATTGCCAACAAAATTACCGACGGACTGCGAAAAATATGGAGGGTAATTAAAACTCCTAGTGTGAAATTCAAAAGTTACCAATGGATTTTCAAAACATCACCGACGAAATAATTAAAAATAATATTATTTAAATTGGCCGTCGGCAAGTCCGTCTGTAAAACTGTGTTATAAATCCTAGCGACCACCCCTTTAGTTCATTTCTTCGTCTCCGTTGTTTCTTCCTCTCATTTTCGCTTTTTCATCTCTTATTTGCTTCAAATCTCTAGTTATATCTTCAACAAATTAAAAGGTATGTATATCCTCTACTTCATTTCTTTAAGATTTTATTTTCTTATTTGTTCTTTGTTTTACCTATTGTTATTTTTGTTATGTTTTTTTTTTGGTGTATTTTTATAATGTAGATAAAGTATTGAAATAAACACATTATTAAGGTAAGCATTTTTCATTTCTAAAGTCTATAGTTTTTTTTTTTAATTTGTTCAATATATTTTGTTGTTTGTATTGCCATAATAATTAAACACTTTGTTGAATTTTAGTTGTTATTGTTGAATTTACCTTCTAGTGCCGCCTATTTTTTTTTTAAATAATCAAATTTAATTATGTAATTATTCATATAAAATTATGTAGATGCGTAGAACGAAATCAACAGCTCGTCACTCATATATGGTCGCAACTAGTTTTTCTAGCAGTGAGGATGACTTGTTCTTAGGTGCCGATCAAGAAGAGGCACCGACAGCGATTCACAATGCTGCCTCTTCCAGCTCGATTTCACAACGAAGAGGCGATGTGCCTTCACAGCGGAATGAATTCACCCGCAAGTACGAGACACATTGGAAGGACGACCTTTCAATGTAAGTTTGTTTCAGTTTGAGTTTTTTTTTTAATTATAACATAATTTATAAACAACTAATCAATATTTCATCAATTTAATTTATTTTTAGGTTCACAAACATTGAGGCCGCCCGAGTAATATCATCGACGTTTAAATCATTGATAGAGATTCCATTATTTCAACGGAATCAGGTATCCAGACATCCTGAATGGATACCGAATATCGATGCATGGTTTGACAAATTTGAGGTTGGTGTTAGTTTCTAATTTCTGGCTTATTTTTAATAAATTACTTATACACATCACAAATTCAAGGGGGACATCACGCATGACAATGTTGTGAGGAGAGTATGGAAAAATCACACGGCAACTAGGTAACATCGAAAATGATATGATATTTTTTTTCTAAAAAAAATATGTTCTTAAATCTAATTTGTCACTTTGGAAGTTGGTTGTGTGATTTTTGATATGAAGCACAAAAAAAGGCAAAAAATAAAAACATGAGAGATAAAGGTCTCCAAGGCTGGAACGATGTGGTGGTTTGGAGGGATTTCAAACCGCTACACATCCCTGAAGATATTTGGCCGCAATATATTGAGCACGTGATATCTGAGCGGTTTACACGATGCTCACGGTCCGGTGCTGTCAACCAGAACCGACAAATTCATGGTTCACTAACAACGCACACCAGCGACTCTGTTCTGTTTGTTACATATGCGAAATGGATGATAAGAATAATTTAAATAAAATATATCATTAAATAATTTTTTATTACTTAATTAATTTTTTTTCTTACAAGCTATGTCTCGTGGACGTGAGCCAATCCCAATGGAGTTGTTTGTAGAAATGCACGTGCGGAGTCAAGACCGCCAAAAGAGGGTGGAATAGTTCGTTAACAACCGTGCTCAACACTTTTTGGTATGTTCATTCAACCATTTTATTTTGTAAGTATCTCTTCTGCTTCTATCTATATTGGCTTTTGGCAGGAAAAAAAAAAAAAAAGAAGGTTAAAGAAGCTTTAAGTTCTTCAATATATAGGCTGAGCATCAGAATTACATGAATCTTATCTTAGAGAATTGGCATGCCAATGTATATGGCTCTTCAATAGTTGTTTTATGCAAGAGGCTTAAGCTTTTGAAGGGCCCTCTAAAGCAGCTCAATAAGCTTCATTTCAGCCACATTTTCGAAAGGGTTGCTAGAGCTGAGGCTGCTTTAGAACAACACCAAACTATTTTGTATAATTACAGGGACAACACTCATATTTTAGCACGTGACAAGCAACTTAGGTTAGATTTTGTTAACCTTAAATCAGCTGAAAAAATGTTTTATGCTTAGAAACTTAAATGTAATTTCTTTAAGGAATCTGATAAAGGGACCAGTTTTTTCTATGCTTTGATGAGTCAAAAGAATAGAAGGAATTTCATTTCTGACATTCAATGTAGTAAGGTTCTATTACTACTTCTATAGATGAGGCTGGGAAGGTTCTTGTTAGATTTTATCAGCATCTTCTGGGTACCTCAAAGGATACTCTCCCCCTTGTATGGACATTGTTCATTGTGGTCCATGTCTTGAAGAAGCTTCACATGTATTTTTCTTAGTTGCAATTTCTAATGATGATATTAAGAAGGCTTTATTCAACATTAGAAATGACAAATCTCCTGAGCCTAATGGTTATTCTTCTCTTTTCTTCAAGAAGTCATGCGATGTTGTTAGGGAGGATTTATATGCTGCTGTGCGTGACATCTTTATTTTTGGAAAGCTTTTAAAGCAGATTAACCACTATATCATAGCTTTGGTTCCCAAGTTTGCTAATGTAACTTCTACCAATGATTTCAGGCCAATCTTTTACTGTAATATGGTCTTCACAATGATATAAAAAATTTTAGTTGTGAGCTTGGCTAAAGCTCTTGATGGCATCATCAATCCTATGCAAAATGCTTTTCTGGGTGGTAGATTTATGGTTGACAATATTAATTTAGTTTAAAAGCTTCTTAGGCAATATGAAAGGAAAAGGGCCTCTTCTAGGTGCCTTATTAAAATTGATTTTAAGAAGGCCTTTAACTCTGTTCAGTGGTCTTTCCTAAGGCATCTCCTTATGTTGCTTGGTTTTCCTGACAAATTTGTTCATTTAGTCATGACATGCATTGAAAAAACTTATTACACGGTGGTAATAAATGGAGAACTTTATGGTTTCTTTCCCCAAAAAAATGATATGAGGTAAGGTGATCCTTTATCTCCATACCTTTTTATTGTTTGCATAGAGTACTTCTCTAGAATGATTAAATTAGCGTATCAGAATTATGTATTTCATTTCCATTTGAAATGTGGTAGGTTTGGTATTTCTCACCTTACTTTTATAGATGATATTCTCCTTGTCTCTCATGGGGATATAAGTTTAGTGCAAACTCTTTTTTAGCAATTGATGATCTTTGAGAAGACTTCAGAATTGAATATAAAAATAGAAAAATCTTCAATCTATTTTGGTGGTGTACACAAGAGTTTGAAACAAACTATTCTTCAAGACACTAGATTCAAAGAAGGAGTTTTTCCCTTCAAATATCTTGGAGTTCCTTTTAGCCCTCGTAGGCTTTTAGTAAGTCATTTTTCTCCTCCATTACATAAGCTAGAATCAGTTGTTCAGAGTTGGATGGGAAAGCATCTTATTTATGCTGGTAGGCTTGAGTTAATCAAGTCGGTTTTATATGATATGGTTCAATTTTGGCTAAGTATCTTCCCTATGCCGAGTCTTGTAATCAGGCAAATTATTTGTATATGTAGGAACGTTTTTTGGACAAGCAATATTTTAAGAAACAAGTCTGCTTTGGTGGTATGAAAAATTGTTTGTCTGCCCAAAAAATGAAGGGGGATTGGGTTTGTTTGACATTAAGGCTAGAAACAAGAGTTTCTTACCCAAACAATTATGGAACATGTACTTGAAATTTGATTCCATCTGGATCCAATGGGTGTATAATTTTTATTTAAACAACTATTCCATTTGGAATGCTCAGATTCAAAGAACTTCTTCACGATTATGGAAATCCATTCTTCATTTAAAGAATCAACTTGTTGAGGATTTTGGGGGGGCATTCACAAGCTATTGCTTTGATGACAAGTTGGCAAAGATTTGATGGTCAGTTCTCTTTTAATGCTTATGATTATCTCTAGTTTAAAAACATTATTATCTACTGGGAGAATGTGGTTTGTGGGCACTGGTCTTTACCTAGATATAATTTCATTTTATGGTTAGCTATGATTGGGAAGCTTAGAGCTAAAGATAGACTTCAGTTTATTCCAACACATATTTTGTATCTTTTATAAGTAAGACGAGGAGATTCATAGCTATTTATTCTTTGCTTGTAGTTAGACATCTCTTTTGTATAGCAAAATAAAGTCCCGACAAAGAATAAATAGGCATATGGCAACTATAAACAGTATTGTTCGAGAACTAGCTTCACGGAGTAAGAACCTTGAAGCTGCCTGAGAAGAGTTTCTTTAGGCCTCATGATTTACTTGATATGGGAGGAAAGAAAAAATATATAATATTTGATAGCACTTGTAATTTGGTTGATGTAATATTTTGCAAATTTCAAGTTATGTTTTATATGGTGATAAATTTTCATGAAAAAAACCATTTGCTTATCAATGTTGGATGATGTTAAAGGGTTTGACTTATTGGCAATCTTTTTTTGGTTGATAGTCTCACTACTGCTTTGTTGTTATTACTTGTGCAAGGGTTTCCTTATAAGCTTGATTACACTGGCTTATAAGGATCTCTTTTGTGACTGGTGGTTGCAACTATTGTTATTAACTACTTACTGTGAATTCAAGATTAGTCTTTAAGGTCCTGGAAGTCTTTTTATGTTGTTTCACTCAGTGTGCTTACTAACCTCTCTGGGAAGCTAATATCCATGTTTCCTTCAGCGACTGTTGTATCAGCTCAAATATTTGCTTTGTAGTGGTTGCTTAATTGTTTAGGCTAGATCAGCTTTGAAAGATGTATGTCTTTCCATGTGTTTGTTGGGTTTACGGCAATCAGTTAGGTCTTTTTCTTTGGCTGGTCTGCTGTTGTTGTCTACTATGGTGTTTTGCTGAATTGGTATGCCTGAGATATATATGTTCGTTGCTTTGCCAATGTTGGTTCTTTCTTTAGAAGTCTTTGTTGTTGTTTCTCCTATCCCAAACTTATATTGGTTTGATACTTGATCTCAATGCCGATTTTTACTGTTGTGTGGCTTTTTTTATCGGAGGCTGAGATTTCTTGGGCCATTTACTCTATGCTAAATGGTTCCCTGTTGCTTTGTTGTTACTGCACCTAAAGATTTGCCTTCCCTCTATTGAGGATGATTTGATGCAGTAACTTTGATACTGTGTATGATGGTTGAAATTTCTTTCTCTTTGCTTCAATGGATGTTATGCTTTGGTTTTTTTTTTCTTCTGTGACAATGAATATGTTGTAGTTACTTTTCATGTTCACTATTGCTGTGTTACTTCCATTTGTTAGTGGCTAAGTTGGTATGGGTTGTTCAACCATGTTTGTTGTTACTACAGGCCACTACTATGCTTCTTGTTGTCTTAGATGCATCTTGATTCAAGGTTGTCTGATCGATATGGCTGGCTTCTCACTCAGCTTTGTTGCTTTTTGCACTTTTTAGCTAGAACTTGTTCAATTTCCAGGTTCCTATGCCTATTACGATGCTTCTTTTTACTGTTGGGTTCGATTAAACACCTCTAATTTTGGATTGGTTTCTTCTTTAACCTTTGTGGCTCATTGTCATACATGGCCTGTTTCTGCAAGGAGCTTGTTCCTTTTTTTGGTTTTGTTTATATCATATATATTTAACTTCGCTTATCTGGAGTATCTGGCTCTTTTTTTCAGGAAATATATATAATACTCAGTTGTAGGAGAGATACAATGACAATCCTTCAACCAATCCAGAACTCAATTTGGATTTGTACTTAGAGGCAGGATCGTCTAGTGGACCTGATAAAAACTAGGTCTACGGTGTCTCAAACACTATGACCGAAGAGTTGTAGATGGACTTAGTGTTTCCACCGTTAGATGCTTGCAATTAGTTTCAAGTACTCAATCTTTAGAGTTCCAGTCAATTTAAACCAACAAATTAAAGCTCGGGTGAACCATCTTACTGTTAAGACAAAATGACTAGTGCTGAGACAGTCGAACTTCAGCAATTGTACATGGAGCTAAAATTTCATCGGTGATTTATGTATAAATTACCGACATAATGAACCTATTGATGAGTAAATAATGTTAGTGTCATTTCCAGAAATTCTTTTCCAACTCTCTAGAATATATTAACAGACTTATTTTGTTAGTAACTTGTTTATTTTTTTAAAAAATATAATAAACAGAGTAGAAAAAAAAATTAAAGAAATTAAATTAAAATGAAAAATCAAGTATTTATGATAGATTTAAAAATTTATTGGTTTAAATACAATTCATCTAGAATAAAGAAGATAGAGGAGGAAACATGGCTTTGCCAGGATCATGGAGCCAATAAAATGGACCAGATGCTCATAATTAGTTCCGAGCACTCAATCTTTGAAGTTCCAGTCACTCAATCTTTGGAGTTCTAGTAAATTTTAAACCAACAAATTAAAGCTCGGATGAACCATCTTACTATTGAGACAGAACGACTAGTGTTGAGACGACCGAACTCCAGTTATTATACATATAGCTAAAATCACATATGGGTCCATTTTATTGGTTATATGGTCCTTTCGAAGCCCCACCTCCTCCTCCTCCTCCTCTAACCTCTTGACTTTAGATGAATTGTGTTTGAACCAATAAATCTTTAAATCAATTATAAATATTTGATTTTTTATTTTAATTTAATTTCTTTAATTTTTTTATTCTGTTTATTAAATGTTTTTTTAAAAAATAAACAAGTTACTAATAAAATAAATTCATCAGTATATTTTAAATAGTTAAAATTTTTTTTTGAGAAATTTCACTAACACTATTTACTCATCAACAAGTTTATTATATCGGTAATTTAGACATAAATCATCATTGTAATTTAGACAAAATGGCTGATGAAATTATGCTGGCAATTTTTTATTTTTAGCGTGCTTATTCTGTATGTAAATCCATTAATGCATGATTATATTACGACGAAGAGGAAAGCCTTACGGATGAACAATAATCGTCTGTGGTCCCGTTAAGTAAAGTTGGGCCAGCTGAATTAACGCGTATGTACCAACATAATATTCTTTCTGTAAGTTGCAAAATTGTGGTTGTGTTCGTTTTTTTTTTAGTTTTTTAGTTTTTCTAAATATTGTCAAAACTATATAATGGATAAAATATGAATTTGTAAGGGAATATGAAAGTGAAATATAAGTGAATGCGTGTCAAACAAAGATAGATGAATCGGTTATCCTTTCAAATATATAAAATCATATATTAAAATAAAAATATAATAATGTATAATCGAACACTTTTTTATATAATATTTAGTAAATATATAGAATTAAAAGAACGGGCAAAATTTTAAGAGAAAATAAAACTTGATAAACTAGTGAATTTCACACACTGATATTTATATTTTAATATTATAAAATTACAATGGTTTTTCTACAAATTTACTACCACTATTGTAAAGTTTCTAAATTTTATTTATATATTTATTTTGTCTAAAATGGTACTTTATTTAAATAAAATCTATTTATATTTCAGGAATAAATAAAATGTTTGATGTAAACAAAACTGTACTTAAGCCCTGTTTATACAATAGTAATAACATTAGTATTAAATTATTTATGAATCTTTTATAAGGAGTTTATTTTAATTATATAGGATATCAATAGAAATTGACATCAATGAAAATTGGATAAATTATTTTGTTAAATTGATCTTAAAAAAATATTAACATATTCTATCAATAATAATAATAATACAAATTTTATGAATCATATCGCCAAAAAAAAAGGACAAAATATAAGATCTCGATTAGAAAAAATAAAATCCTCTTTCGTAACAAATATATTTTTATAATATGAGCATGACTTAACTTAAGAGTCAGAGGTGTCGAAGGTATAGTAAGAAAATAACAATATGGCCCTATAAAAAGGATTTATATATCTAATTTAGTAATTTTAAGATTTGATAAAATTTAACATAAGAGATTTTTATTTTTATTCCTTTAATTTTAAGATTTTTTAATAATCAAAATAAAGCTTGTTTTTTTTTTATTTAATATGAAATAATAAATAGTATTTATGTAATAAATTAAATACTGACATGGTACAAATATTTAAATATTTTATTAAACAAATAATCAATACAATATAGTACAAACATCACCATCTTATTTTTTACCCCCGGCACTCCCCCCTTCGCATCACTATTCCTGACTAAAACTCATATCCCTGCGCTCAAACATCGCCGGAATTGGTTCCTGCAAGGCTCTGAACAAGGCTAGATATTGCCTGAACATTTCCTCCGTCGAAACCTTCCAATTCTTTAAGTGCCAAGTTTTCTAGCTCATTCAATACCTTGTCCATTGACACCTCCTCTTTTCTTTGAACCCAATTAGACAGCACTCCTTGCATCAAGCCCACATAAAGACCATACCTTCTTAGCTTCTCTATCTCCTCCTCGGTTCCGCCTCCTAGTATTGCTCCAACTGCGCCAGCACAGGAATGTAACTCACCTTCTTTTTTCTTGCAAACATGATCAATGTACTCTGATTGACCGTCTTCAAATTGGTTATACTGTCCGAGTGCCATCCCCTGTGAGCCCATGGCTTGCGTGATCTCAATGATCACCCTCAAAATCCGCTCCGAACTGTTCTGTGTGAGATCATCAGACTTAGCCAACAGCTCAAGCCCAAATGGTACCATCCCATCTCCTGTTAGAAGCTCAATGTTGGACCCGAAAGAGTGACCAATCCTGGCCCTGTTGCCTGTCGATAGGATGTGCTCGTGAGTGAGTGCAGCAGCATGCATGAGGCGGAGAGCAGATGCCGCAGCCATGGCTTGATCCCGGTTGCCACCAACGAGCTCACAAGCCGCTACGCACAAGGCTGGAGCAGTGGTCCGGGGAGCTGCAAAGGTCAAATGGTGCATGGGCTCAAACACTGAGAGTGGTGGCCTGATGGGAATGGCCTGCTTCAAATGAGCATCAATCTCATCATTTACAGAGGTCCAGTAAGACTTGTTGTAAGTAGTGCCACTGGAAGTTGCTGTGACTGCTACTGTCATGGGCCTGTGAGACAATAATGGGCGGTTAGTGTTTGATCTTGGAAGACAAGGGAGAATTGGATTGCCATTAATGGCAGGGATAGTTGCTGCTAAAGATGTCATGATGGGGGAGGTAGTGAGGGAGATGGGGTTCTGGTTAGGCAGGCGATAATTGTAGTGAGGGAGATGGGGTTCTGGTTAGGCAGGCGATAATTGTGTTGATGAGTGTTCAATATCTTTCATTGTCAGCCTTTATACAAGCATACTCGCTAAATTCCATTCAAATAGTTAGGTAGGCACATCAATAGTTGTGAATTCAAGCTCTTTCATTATTTAGCTGACGCGTGAGTCACATTTGTAGGGTCATTATCGGAAAGGTAGTGGTGGGAATATTACTTGAGGTTTTCCATTTATTCATTCTTGTATTTGTTTTTGAAAAAATGTATTTTGTTTAATAAGGAGCATTGTTTTTTTAAAAAAAAATAAACAATTATATATATATATTCATCAATTGAATCATTTCTATGCACTTGTATCAATACAAATAAGAATAATAACATTGATAAAATTACAATATATATATATATATATATAAAATTAAAAATAAATATTCTATTCTTATTGAATATTAATGTAAAAGTTTTGAATACATTTTGCACATTAGGTTATTATACAATTAATCTTAATATAATTGTTAATATTTCCATATTAAATATAATTTTTTTCCCCATAAATTTTCAAAATGAAGAATGAAACTTAAATACAACTATTTAAAAATGTCATATTTATTCATAATCTAATTTGTAAAATGTTTAGAAAAGTTAATTGTAAACAAGGGTAATTATAAGATTTATAAAAGTTGATGAATTGGGTAAATAAAAATATTTTATAAGATTTTGGGGTGGTTAATAATTTTTTTAAAATTAGCACATTTTATTAAAAATATTAGTGGAATATAAAAATTAAAAAAATAATGAAATAGAATAGTTTGTAAATGTCATGAATGTAAAAATTGACTTTTATAATTTGTTATTATTTAGAGTAGCGATATCAATAAAAAAATATTAAATGATTAAGAGAGAAAAAAAAAAGAAAAAGAAAAATCTTGAAAATACTTTAAAATTTCAATTAGAATGCTACCAATATCTTTAAAAATATCTTAATAAAATAAATTTTTTTAAAAATAAAAATAAATCATCAACAGTGAACTTAATAAAACACACTACAATAATACAGAATTTCTCACTACAATAATCGATAATCTATCGCCCTTGGTTTTCAATGCCGCTTTCATTAATAGTTAGCCGACATAATTATTAAGGCTATTTTTATTTGAACACATTTTTTAAAAGTTCTCCACGTGTTTTACATTTTCATATATGAGGTGGTGGCAGGAGGGGGATTTTAAAACGTGATTAATTAAATTAATTAGATCACAAACTGTGCTCTGTGCGTGGATCTATCTATCACTTCAAAGTTGTGGAGGCAGACAGCACGTTCTTTGTGCACTTCTGACTTTCGTAATTAAAGGATTTCTAACCAATGCAATCTAACGATGATTTTTTTAAAAAACAAATAAAAAATGAGAGGAACATTTACGAACTGCTAGGATAGGTCTGCACAAAGTATCCAATAGTACAATTATTCCTGCCAAAGTGTCATGGTTTTTCCTTCGTATGAGGACAATTTTTTTCTCTTTTTTTTCAACTATAGCAAAACGAGGACAGTTGTTTTTCAAACTAATACAGTTCTGAAAATATTTTCCTGCACCTACGCAACCCATCTATATACGCAGGGGCACCCACACTAGAGACCATACAATATACTGTTTTAAGACCAGATGATTAATTCTCATTTTATTCTACATCTTTTAAATCTATGATATAAATATATGTTTCAGCAAGTTGCGATGTGGCATGTAGGGATAAAAGGGGGCAATTACCCCTTAACTTTTTTAAAAAAATATTAATATATTAATTTAGGAAATTGTTACTGCAGGGAAGGAAAAAAAAAAACTTTCATTATTTATAATTGTTGACTTATAATATAATATAATATATATACACAGCTCATTGCTCAATTTTTTTTTTTTTTTGTTTCCATATTAAATTGATAGTACCGGCTTTAAAATATAGAATTCCTAGCTATAAAGAGTATTTTTTGTTCCTTGTTTTTGCCGCGTTGTTCTTTCATAAGTTGCTCTGCTGCTTTGTTTTTTTCATAAGCTGTTGTTTTCTGTCTCTATCGTATGTAAATTTCTCATCAAGTATAGGTAAGCAATTAATTTTTTTGCCTTTTGCTTTATATTTTAGGTAAATTTTCTTTATTTTTTCTATTTATTTCATTGTTTAATTTTAATTTTATTCTTTTATAATTAGTTATTAAAAATATTAGGGTTTATGATAATTTATGGGTTTTGATATAAATATGTTCAAAATATTAGGGTTTTATTCTTTTATAATTTTATTGATGATTTTAAAATGAATTAAAACCCAACAATTCTCACTTCCCATTTCTTCTTCTTCTTTAATTCAATTCAAACCTTAACTTCAATTTCTTTATATTTCTGACAACCCTCCTCTAAAATCCAATTACCCAACCTGCCAATCTTCGATAAGATTAATAATAAAGCTATTATGAAGCGGTTTTAAAATATAAAAACTCAAAGAAAACAATCATAATATAAGTTTTTTTATTTTAAAAATATTTTTAAATTAAGTTTACTTGATATAAATTAGTATATATGCTTTGAATTGATTTCTAATGCACATCTATATAATTTAGTATTTGTTAATAATTTGCCCCCTCATTGAAAAAACTCTGGCTCCGCCACTGAGTTGCATATATATTATATTAAGTGAAATGAATATCATCAAGATAATATATAAATTTAAGATGGTATTTTCTTCACTATTTTTTTTACTCCGTGGAGCATCTATCTATATATTTACCATATGAGACAAAAGTTGGAGGACCAGTTCAGTATAAATGGATGTATCCATTCAAGAAGTTAGATATTACAGATGCAATCTTTGTTTTTCTTAATTGAAAAAATATTTGTTTATTCTATGGGGCTGCTTGTTCAATCTTAAAAAAAATGTTAGTTGAGGTTTCGATATGTAAAACTTATATTGTTGAGGAGATCTGAACATATATTTCATACTATTTCCAACCTCATTTGAGAACATGAATCAACCACATTCCATAATATGATGATGGTTATGAAGTGCCTTTCAATGAAAATTTGTCAATATTCTCCAATCCTGGACGACCCATACCTAAAAATGTTGTAAGGGAAGATTTTTTTTTTGAGATAGAGTTCAGACAAGCACACAATTATGTTCTATTTCATTATGATGAGCTAAGACTTTTTATTCAGTAAGTATATGTACTACTTAAACTTTGTTAAAAATATACTATTTATATATTATAATATCATAACTCATATAATATTGAAAACCTTGTAGCTAACATTGACAATATTTACTATCCAATAACTCACAGCTAACCAAATCTCAAATCCTTCAATTACAAGATGAACAATTTACAACATGGTTTAAAACACATGTAAATACTATTACAAACTCATTATCTCTTGGAAGTTACTATATTTCATTACAGAATTCTTGTTTATTGTTCATTGTTGTACTTGATATACAAAGTTTATCAAATGAAAATGAGTGCAACTATTTCATTGTCTTTACTGTGCCTAGGTCCCGAAAGAAAAGTTAAGTGCTATAACGGGTATTTTGTCAATTGATATGTGTTTCATACAAAAGAATACGGGTATGAAAGAAAGATATATAATAACGGTGTTTCTATTAAAGGGTCGACTTGTAGTGATTTTGAAGTTGACTATTATGATAAATTGGAAGAGGTTGTCAAATTGCATTATCATAGCGGGCAGAATATAGTGTTTTTATTCAAATGCTATTGGTATGATACAATTGACAGAGGAATCAAAATACTTTTTTTTTAAAATTAGCACATTTAATTAAAAATATTAGCGGAATATGATAGTTAAAAAAATAGCGAAATAGAATAGTTTGTAAATGTCACGATTGAAAAACACGACTTTTATAGTTTGTCATTATTTAAAGTAGCGACATCTAATAAAAAATATTAAATGAATAGGGGAGGGAGGGAGGGAGAGAGAGAGAGAGAGAGAAGATTTTTTTTTTATTTTTAATTGTGTTTTATTCAAAAAACTAGTGTTAAACATTATTCAATGACACTATATAAATTAGACAAAGATCGCTTGATGATGTAGCATTTGCAGAATTTGATCGTAATTTCAATTTTGTTCATGATTATATTTTATCTGATGTTGTTGCGCTCTTAAGAAATTTGTGAAAACTGTAGTCCTTGTCGGAAGTATTTCATACGTGATGGAATTGTAGATAGTCCAATGAAACAATAAAAAATATTTTATATAAAGTATTATTTATTTTATGATGTAATAGTAATAGTTAAATCAACAATATTTAAATTAAAAACCATCAATATATATATATATATATATATATATATATATATATAACCTCAATTTCAAAAGCATTCTTAACCAAACACATTAAATTACTTTTTGTTCAACCTCAATTTCAATCACAGTTTTAACCAAACATATATTTTTTAAAACAACCTCAACTAAAAGTAATTTTTATAAAATAACTTTTTTCAAATTACAATCATAATAGCTATCGCAATACCAAACACACCCATATCACAAACTATGATCTGTGGTATCTATAACTTCAAAGCTGTGTAGGTAGACAACAAGGTTATTAAAATCATATTTTATTAATTATTAATTTTTAATTTAATTTAGCACGTTGAATATATATTAACTTGTAAAATCATGATTTTACAAGTTAATATGTATTCAACGTGCTAAATTAAATTAAAAATTAAAAATTAATAAAATCAGACTTAACCATTGCAAAATCAGTAAAATCATTCAACTCAGTAAACTTGGTCCAATTTTACAAGTTTATTAAATTTGTGATATGAACCAAGTTAGGTCTAAATTTGATCTTAAAATATATGTTGACTAGTTTTGCGAGATTAAACATATCTTTCAAACCATAAATTGGATAAAGCTGAAATTTGACAGGAAAATATTAGATACATGAAAATATATTGTGGTAAATTTTTAGATCAAATAAAGTTAATAAACATAATATTTCAGATAGTCAAATTTAGTAAACTAATATTGTCAAATATATCAAACAATACTTTTGTGTACTGTTTGGGACATTTCTAGAGTTTTGTTTCGATTAAAGTTGTGATAGAAAATAGACATATAAAAATTTCTAACTATATATTATGTTTATTAGGAGAGAACGACATGTTTTAAATTAGAAGAGAACGACATGTTTTAAATCAAGACTCAAATCTGCCAATAACATACAAAAATTGAAGATTTAGGCTATAAGGATAAATTTTAACATAAAAAATTTATTAATACATTTTATTTATTTAATTAATTTTAAATAATTATTTTTAATTTGATTTTTTTAACGCATTAGACATTGTTTAGGGGTTTATTTCATTATTGAATTTATATTAATTAATTATTAATTTAAACTCTTTAGCTTGCAACCCAAAAGAGGTCTATCAATACTTATTGTGATGAGAACAACCAGGTTGTCTCTAGATTTATGTGTGTTTCCTACCTTTAATTGATTTTCTTATATTGAAAAATTTTATTCTGAGATTTTTTATTTCTTCATGTCATTAATTTATTAATTCATACTATAAATCTATTTTATTTTATTTAAATCACTCATTAATTATAATATTGTTGATTTATTTTATCAGATTTTAATGTAATTTAATTTCTTAACTAGAATTATCAATATATAATTAGTTAAAAAAATTAGTTATAATTTTATGATTTTACCATTTAAATTTACTATTTGAGTTTATATTATATTTTTTGTATTATGAAAAAAAGTATTTTAAAAAACCTTATAAACAGCACGTTTTTTGTGCACTTCTGACTTTCGTAATTAAAGGATTTCTAGCAAATGCAATCTAAAAATGATTTTTTAAAAAACAAATAAAAAATGAGAGAAACATTTACGAACTGCTAGGATAGATCTGCACAAAGTATACAATAGTACAATTATTCCTGCCAAAGTGTCATGGTTTTTCCTTCGTTTGAGGACAATTTTTTTCTCTTTTTTTTCAACCATAGCAAAACGAGGACAATTGTTTTTCAAACTAATACAGTTCTGAAAGTATTTTCCTGCACCTACGCAACCCATCTACATACGCAGTGGCACCCACACTAGAGACCATATCCCTGCGCTCAAACATTGCCGGAATTGGTCCCTAATATTGCCTGAACTTTTCCTCCGTCGAAACCTTCCAATTCTTTTAAGTGCCAAGTTTTGTAGCTCATTCAATACCTTTTCCATTGACACCTCCTCTTTTCTTTCAACCCAATTAGACAGCACTCCTTGCATCAAGCCCACATAAAGACCAGACCTTCTTAGCTTCTCTATCTCCTCCTCGGTTCCCCCTCCTAGTATTGCTCCAACTGCGCCAGCACAGCAATGTAACTCGCCTTCTTTTTTCTTGCAAACATGCTCAATGTAGTCTGATTAACCATATTGAAATTGGTTATATTGTCCAAGTGCCATCCCTTGTGAGCCCATGGCGTGCGTGATCTCAATGATTTTACCGATACAATTATAGAAAGAATTTAATGAATTTATTTTGAAAAATAATGTGACGACGCGAAAGTTTTTGGGGGTAATTTTAGAGATGTAATTATAAAAGGATTTAAATAGGGATTTCCGTATAGTGATGTAACCTATACATTGACAAAATATTTTCATCGATTATTCCATCAGTAAAAGTTAATATATCACCCACACTGCCTTCCCTCCCTTTCCCTTCTTTATTTCTCCTTCTTCTTCTTCCCCATCCCTACATATAAACAAACTCTCCCCTCCTAAAGTGCAAGTAATCAACCCCCCAAAACATTCCTCACTTCTTAACACAAATCATCCTTTTTTATTTTTAGTAGTCATAATATCCATGTTCTCATTTATTGTGAATTTTGTTATTTTTTGTAAGTAAATCTATCTTTTTTAATTTTAACATTAAAATGTCAATTTTTTTATTATTTAATTTTATTTTTAGGA
>JAAWWB010001353.1:0-24995 GCA_018804465.1 Populus tomentosa | reverse complement strand
AATAAGATACAAGTTAACTAAAGAAAGGAAAGGAAATGAAAAGCATAAACAAGATATTAATGAAAGCAAAACTTAAAAATTACAAAAAATATAAAGAGAGAAATAAAGAGCATGAACTTGATCTGAACAACCAAGCTCCCAAATACATGGCAAATGTCTCCTTTTATAGGCCAAAATTCGGAGTTATTGATTTGATGACTAATTGTTGAGTGGGTGGCCAACTCTTGACTTTGTGAAAATCCTTATCTTCTTGTCTGAATAAAACAAAAATGCTAGCATCAGAACTGGGTCCACTTGAAAACATGAAAGTTGCAGGAAATTGTCTTAACAAATCTGTGTAAAAATTTTAGGTTATTTGGACTTCTATAACTCTAGATATGGGCCAAACACTGAACAGTGTTTGGGTTGCAAGACAGATTCGGACTTCTCTATTGTTGCTATAATTTGGACTTGAAAACAACCTTCTTAGATCTTGATGAAAAAATGAAAGTTGTAGGCCTATGTCTTACTGAATTTGTGTAAAAAATTGAGGTCATTTGGATATCTAGAACTCGAGATATGACCCAATTACTGAACAGTGTTCCAGTTTGGACTGCACCAACATCTATTTTCTAAGTTTGGCCCTCTCTTTGTCCTTTCAATTTCCATACTTGAACTCATCAATCAATCCTTTGATTTATGTGATAGGCCTGCATTTAAGATGAACATTTACCATATATTAAGGCATTTTATAGTATTAGACTTGCTATTATAAAACATGCTTTAGTTAAGGAGTTATTGATACTTTAAGTGCAAAATGATGATATAAAACCTTGATAAATATGCACTTTTAAGTACTAATCAATAGTCAGAACAAATTCTTATATGACCTTATCAAATGAGTATTTGGCCTCATTCCTTTATCAATAACATTGATATAAATATCATAAAATATATGTAACATCTCTTTAGTCCAAGATGCTTTATCCAAGCTTTCAACACCTTTTATTGCTTTATTTTTTAGCCTTGTTCATCAACCACCATAAGGCACATGGGCATTTAAATTTTGCAACAAGTATTAAAGAAGTGATACGCACCAGAATTTTAAGAAGATTAATAGTAAATAGTAAAAGTAAATGGAACACTTTGTTGTTGAAATGGTACCATTTATATCATGAATTAGTTTACGAACAAAAACCTATAACCATGCATTCCTAACGTTTCAATATGTTATCATTGTAGTTTGATTATCTACGGTTGTTATATTTAAAACCTCAAAAACATTTATGTTATGAACATTTTATTACCATAATCAAAATGGATTGTACCCAAAACAAAGTTCTTATGGATTAAAAAGCCTAAATGGCTAGCACAATGAACTACAAAAAGACACAAAGAGTCATGACACTTTGTAAACTAACACTCAATAATAATACTATGAGAAATAAATGCCATGCATCACAGATATAATCAGATAGAGACGTTTACTATTATATACTGAAAGTTCAAAGGAAAATAATTGTATAATAGATTCAAGGCACATTCAAAAAGATAAATTTCAGGAAAAAAAAAACTTACACAAATAAGATTAAATTACTAGTTATAAGCGATTAGTATAAGTTTTATTCAATGGATTTACAACAAAAGACATAAGCAAGAAAGGAAAAAATAACCTATCACATAGCTCAAAGACTTCTTCAACCTATAATTCCTAATGCTAATAACAGGAAAAAAAAAATGTATTAGTCACTTTTGTTTGCATGAAAAGGTTAACTGGAGAAAATATCCAGAAAAAACAAGGTGTTTTATACTCCAATAGAAAAACTGGTTGTAAATCATGGTTGTACTCATACTTAATTTGCCCATGCTTAGGTTCTTAATTAAGGAGATGATGTGGTACCTATCCCTGTAGAGTTATATTGTGTTTATTTATGGTATTCAGTTCTCAGATATAAACGATAAAATTTATTTAAAATTCCACAAGTTATGGATTGATAATATTTTCCTCAAAACCTATAAAAACATTGTTGGATAAAAAAAGATGGATGACAATATGAACCATTGCAAGTTTAGCTAATGAAAGATGATTTAAATAAATCTATTATGTTATTCCTATTAATTAAGTGGCTTGACAACGATCTGTGTAGTTCAACTTTAGAAGGAAGTTTACTAATACACTACAATCTAAAAATAGCCTGGTATGAACTTCAATTATAAGTGAGAGCAAATTATTGATGCTAGATTACATTTATTATAGCTTGTTAAATAAACCTTGTCTTTGAAAAAAAGCATTTATGTTGACAATATAACAAAATAATATAGTAAGTCCTTTTGTATACAACTTTTTAGACAAATCTTGGATAACCTAGAAATCATAGTTTGGGCACCATTGTGTCCTAATTTTTGAAACTTATGTTTATCCATTATAAATAATATTTTTATTATATGAAACCATAGAAAATAGCATTCAAGGTTGGTTATTATAGCTAAAACAATGATGAATTTGGGAAACCAAACATATAGGAACATAGGTAATCCAATAAGTAAGGGTTCTTTTTTTTTTTTTTATGGTCATTAACTAGGTTCTCACAATATCAAGATATTTTAAATAGTAAGATCAATGGATAAATTAAAAAAATATATATTCATTTTCATTCTCCAAGGTAAGAAAAGCTCATCCAAACAAAAATAAAAAAACGTCACCCAAATAATACAGTGTGAATGAAATGTATAAACTTGAGATGTAATTATAATACAAATGCATAGAAGCAAGTATGGAACAAATCCCATTTTATAATTAATTTGTAAGGGCTCTGCAACATTATAATAAAATACAATCATTAACAATCATGTTACAAAGCAAGCAGGACTAGATCTACATTAGTTGATAATAAAACAAAAAACTATAGATAAAAGGCATTCCGGTTCTGATTTAAAGTCTATGCCTATAAAATGTACATTGATTAATAATAGCATTTAACATTTCAAATGCAAAACAAGTGAAGGGATTTGTCTTGTCAATATCTTTCTAGTTGTATTGAGAATTTCATCATCGAAGCTTTATTATGTATTCGATGCCTTATTCTTTTTTCTTTTCTCTATCCTCTCTTTCTTTTTCTTTTTTTTTTTCTAGCCATTGGATCATTTTTATTTTTTTTCATGTGGTTAGATCTTCATAAAACTACATGTTGACTTTTGTATAGGTTAATTATTTGAGAAATGAGTGGAAGAATGAAAATTTTGAATTTTAACGGGTTGCATAAGTACTATGTGTGCCATTTATAGGTAATGTATTTACTATATGTATAACTTGAGGTTGCACATGTGATATATATGCAACAACTGGACATGTATATGTTAAATGTATAACTTATAAGTGGTCCATGTCCTACATACGCGACCATTGTTTTCTGTGGTAGAGTGAAAATTATTTTACGAATTATAATAGTTTAGAAAATAAGTTTGTCCACTATGCTAATATGGGAAAAAAAACTCAAAAGATGGTTTGCTTTTTTAACAGTATAGGAAATTTGCTATTGCTTTTTTTTTTCTTGCACTAATTGAAGACTGTTTTTAGGAGCACAAATCGACTTTACCTTGTTGCCTTTATGAAACAGGAAAAGACTAATCAGAAAAAATATTCAAATGTGGCCATAAAAACCAAGGTTTTCAATTTTGTTCCAATTAGCGTTCTGGTTTTTCAATTGGAACAATATATTTCAATTTTAAAGCATTTCAGCTTGTCATTTTAGGGTTGTACTGTTCATATAATATCAATACATACACACACATATATAATTCAAAATATTAATTCAAAAAATATAATTTCAATTCAAGTCCAAAGATAAATTAACTTGAAATTATGCAATTCAAATTTCAAACACAAGTATAAAGGTGGGAGTTGAACCAATATGACCTGATCAACTTAACGGGTCCAAAAACAACCTGGACGATTGATAAAAATATAGTTTGACAACAAAAAATTAAAAAATTAAGATGATATTTTTTCAAGAAAATATTAAGACGACAATATATTAATTTAACCCATGTTAACTCGAGTTAACCTTTCAAATCCGTAACCTGGGTTATGAAACCATGATAACCCCAAATAAAGTAAATAAAAATAAATTATGAAGCTTAATTCTTAATAAATCCAGTTTTGAATGATGAAATCGTAAAAAATTCAATCTAAATAAAAGACAATAAAATAACTTAAGTCTACTAGGGTTAACTTATGAAACTCATGACTTGGGTTATGAGACTAAGATAATTTCATAAAAAAATAAACCGAAATAAACAATAGCTTAATTCATAATCAATTAAATATTGAAGATGTTGAATAATAAAACTAAAAAAAAAATCAATACAAAAATAGAAAAAAAAACCTTAGAGTCAACTCGCATAACTCGCAAAACTTGTGACATGGATTATAAGACTAAGATAACCATTACAAAAGAAAACCATAATAAATTATAAAGACCAATATCCAACAAACCAAGTGTTTGATGATGAAATTAGAGAAAAAAACATACATTTATTATATATATAAAAAAACACTATTTGGCCAAAATAGAATGACTGAAATGAAACCTAAACGTTTAGGGTGGAATGTGGGTGGAATTTTAAAAACGAGCCAAGATTTTGAGTGAGATAAACTTGTACCAATTTGTTCTATTTTTTGAAATGGAACAATACATACCGACCATTTTTTATGAAACATAACAAAAGTGATAACCTTAATAAAACCATGCTACCCCTTCGTTTTCATTTAATAGTTGCCCACAATTGTCACTAGCCAATTTACAAGATTGTCTCTTCAAGTACCAATATTGTTATTTGTGCATGTAAACTACTTGTTCAATTTATGCATATGTGATTTTTTTCATCTTTTTTTTTTTTTTAACAAAGTGTGTTACAGTATAACAAGTAAATAATCGCTAGACTTTTCAAACTCAAAATTGATTGCTATTAAATTTGAATTTAATGCATAAAAAAAAAATTAGCATATTACCCATTGTAGAACTCGAACTTGAAAATTTCAAGAGAATAAAACAACGCTAATTACAACAGCTAAAAAGTCCACCCAATTGTAATACCTATGTATGCTCAATTGAATCATTTCCCCTCATCTAGAAATTAAGACTAGGAGATATTTTATCATGGTGGACCATGAGGCTCTAACATTTGATTCAATATTCTCTTGCAAAAGTCATGTCTTTTACATATAGAAAACCTTAACATATCTCATGCCTATGTTTTGCTTGTTCTTTTGAAGTGCAAAGTCAACTTAAAGAGGATACCCCAAAGCATTAAAAAAATTCACCACTAAACTTGCCATTTTTGCGGACAATGAGAACATCAACTCAAATTTTTTAAAAAACAAAGGCAACAGTTGAGAGGCCTATGTTAGGGCAATATTTTTTTTTAATGAACCAATCTTGATTTTTATTCTTATTTTCTTATGAAATTTCCTTGGAACTTGCATATAGGTTGACCATCTCCATTCAAGGTTCCATGTCACTTGCTTTGGTGATTTAAATTTTCTATAATGTTTAGTGATAATCGTTTCTCAATGGTGGTGGATCTTGAAGAGTTGTTTCTCAACAATTGTGAAACTTGAAGAACTATTTCTCAATGGTTGGAAATTTTGACAAACCATGAATTTTGACAATTCATAAGCTCCTTTCAACACTAAAACACTATTCTTTTTTGGCTCTCAATCAAGGTGAATTCTCACCATTTTTAAGGACTTATCAACATCATTAGACATGTAGTATTTCTTTATGTCCTCTTTCAAATATATATATATTTTTTAGATGGTGATTTTCAGTAATTATTGTTCTTCTTCAAGAAGTTCTTAGCAATTGAGGACAAATATTGTCAAACAAGCATTCGTATATACAAACCCATCATTGGTTTATTTGCTAAGACGTGGTCTTTCAAAAGCATTAAGCATTTAACTTTTTGGTCATTTGAGACTTATTATGAACTTTATGTTCATGGTGGTTCATATAAGTTTTACAACTTTAGTCCTCCTTTCTACAATTAATATATTTTCCAATTGATCTACCACTAATAGACTACCATAAACATGTTGGTGACACTACTTGTAAGGATTACTTCCTAATCTTTGATGCACTTAAGTGTACTTTTAAGTATTGGGAATGGACATTAGATGTTTTGAAATACTATGAATTGATTCTTGAGGGCACATATTCGAGACACCATTTTTTCATCTTTTTTACATATGTTTGGTAGATGATGTTATCCTTTTTTAAAAAACCATTAAAATCCTTTTATTAAAAACCATTAAAATCCTTTTATTAACACGCTATTTATCCCAAGTGTGAGGAGTCTATGTCATTTTGGGAATTAAAATCTTCTAATGATTTCCTTATTTTTGGCACTTTTTGTAATGAAGTCATTTATTCTACTGATGAACTTAACGAAGCTGATAAGAAAGGAGATTCTTTTCTTTCAAAGAGTTGTACGAATAAATTTATTACCTTTTTATAAGAGATATGAAACTATTAATGGTGATTATGAAATACCTCTTTAGGATTTTATAGATTTCTAGTTCTGAGATGACTTGAGATACAAGGTTTCTTTCTCTATAAATCAGGATGGTAAGTTTAGTGAATCCAATAAGATTACTCATCTACCAGGCTCAATTGACAAGTCTCATATTACTTATAGCAAATCCATGTATCATCTCAAAAAGCTTAATGTCCCTTCTCATATTCAAGATAAAGATTTTTAGCAGCTTTTCTTTCATATTGCTATACAAATTGTGTTTCCTAGCAAAGAGGTTGGTTTTATTCATCCTAATACTTTAAAGTAACATCTATGATGGTAGCTAGAAGACAAATCTCTTTTCTAATACCAATCCTAGCAAGTATTTTCTAGGGTCTAAGAAAGATCCAATCTCTATTACGTGAGGCTATATGAGACATTCTTTTTCTTATTCATTTTCTTAGTATTGGCTTGCAAAATAATTTACCACTCATCAAAAAACCACTAGCCATGTCAAATTAGTTGGGATGATCAAATATATCAGCGAGGGGTTAGCAGAATATTTTAATGAATCTCAGGCTAATGCTCCTTTTAGGAATCCTAAAAGAATTATACCCCCTATATTATTTTTCATGGCTAGATTTGTTGTCTTGCATGATGATGGCAACTTACCGGTCCTCAAGAGTAACTATTTTATGTGTATTTAATCTAGCTATCTAACTCTCTATTATGATAATACTTATATTATTGAGCCCTATTATCCTAATAGATTTAGTAGACAGTTTGAGTTTTTCCAACATATTCCTCGTGACTTTATAAGGAGAACTAGGATTCCAACTTTGGAATATATGTTTCACCTTTGGCATAACTTTACTAAACTCAAAACTCATTCTCAATGCAAGCTTCTTTTGCCCTGAAATTCTGGACTTTCTTTAGTGACTAAATGTTACAAGGATTATTGGACTTCAAAGTGGTACAAAGTTTCTTCTTAGTAGATGAAAGTCATTTTTAAAAGTCTTTCATATGTTTCTATAATATCTCGAAAGGAAAAAAAGAATAATGACCCTATCCTAACAAAGAAGAAAAGAATTTCTCTTACCTATAAAAGTGACAAGCAAGTAGTTGATGGTGATTTGGGAAAAGATGATGGTGCCTATACATTTACCTCTATAAAGAAGACACCACTAATTATTCCTAGTACAAAAGGGATAGGTGTTTCAAAATATTATCTCAAGAAGAAAACCATTAATCAGGGGCAATGGAAATGAGAGCACAATCTTTCTCTGCATAATTAATAAATGAACACTTGCTTCTTCTTCTTTTTCTACACCTTTCATCAATTATTTTTAAGAAAATGCTCATAGTGATATATATATATATATATATATATATATAGAAGAAGAAGAAGAAGAAAGACAATGTTGAAGCAATTTTAAATGTTGAGGATAATGAACATGAAGACAATGATCATCATTGGAAACATTTAAAACATACCAAAAAGGTGTTTAATCCTTGTGGATTGAGTTTTTTTTATGAAATCTCTAGTGCATTAATCACACTAGATAATATTGATGAATTAGTTAGATGTTTTTTTTTGTTCTTCAATTCATGTTACACATCATATACTAACCGGTAATTCATGTTATTGTTCTTTATTTCAACTTATTCAACATGACCTAGGGAATGAATTTGACATGTATATTGGGCAAGAAATAAGTGTTGCTTCTGTTGTTAACCCTAATCCCTTCAATATTTTAGCTATTGGGATTGGAAACTCTCATCTTTCATGAAGTTTTCCATATGAGCAATCTAATCATTAATCTATAGAACCACCTCCACTAGTCCTCAATAATATAGGGACTAACTTGTGTACTTTTAGAGCTTTCATTTTGTTTTAGCCTTCTAGATTAACTAGGTATTGTGCTGGTGATATAATAAGCGATATAAGATCTAAATTTGCTATTAAGTATTGAGAGAGCATTACAAATAAAATCATTCATACACCGGTTCATTACATTCCTAACTTAGCTGGTGAAGTTAAAAAGACTTTCACTTTATAGAAGATATAAAGTTAAGAATATATAAAGGTGATTGGTTCTCTATTAGAAGAATGAATGAGGTGATTAAAGATGTTAAAAAACTTAACCATTTAGAGTCTTCGTTATCTCCTATGATGACATTAGAGCAGCAAGCCTTAGAGATTAAAAAGGCAGCTTAACAGATTTTGAAGCTCTTGAAGAAGAGGCCTCCAGATCTTTTTCCACCACTCATGCTAAGATGAAACAAATAGAGGAATAGCTCAAGGATTTAGAGTGCAATAAGAACGAGTTAAAGTCATTCCTTAAGACGCACGAGGAAGAGTTTTCTAAGAGAAAATTCATCTCCTCCGGAATTCAAGCAGAGATCACCATATTATCTATTTCTCCTATGATAAGTGAAGCCAACATAATTATTCTTCAAAACTTAAAAGGACTATTGGATACCAAGCAAAGGGAGCTAGAAACACATAACTAAAAACCATAGTAACACTAACTCAAGAATTTATGTTAAGAACACACACTTCATGTTGTAGAATTCCTTTTTATCAATAAAGTCTATATTTTCTCTTGCTCGCATCTTGGTCCCTGTGTTTCCATGTGATGATTGTGTTGTCAAGTTATTTACCCTTGTTTTTATATAAGCAATCAAATAGATCAAGATAGTTTTAAAAGGTGATATGATTGTACATAGAATAATTTCTAAGTTGCCTATACACCTTTGTGGATAAAGGATTAAGTCACGACGTAGTTCAAAGTATGTGTTTTTTTTATTAACTTTTTTCATGACTGTACTCGGAACAAGTTTCAAGTTACCTACGTACCTTAATGGATAAAGGATCAAGTCATAGTAAACTTCAAGTATTTTTTTTTATGTCATTCACAGTTTTAACTCGTACAAACCAAAAGCTATATCAAATTTCAAGCATAGTATTTGTTTAAGAGTTTGTTGTTTACAGACACAATCCTTAATATGTTCTCATTGATGATTTTGTAAGCTCCATTGGTATAGACTTCTTAAACCACATAAGGTCCATCCTATTTGGAGAGGAAATTTTTCCCCATGTATTTTGACATGATTATCGGACGTCGTATTGCCAATACATGATCTCCTACCTGGAATGAGTGAGGTCGCACTTTCTTATTGAAATCTCTGTAAAGTCAGGCTTGATAACATTCTAATTGTTATTGTGCTTCAAGATGCTTTTCATCTAAAGCTTTAAGTTCTTCGAGATATTGACAAACATCATCTTTATTGGAAAGTCCTTCTTGGATTGCAATTCTTAGATATAGAATTTGACATTCTAATGGAAGAACAACTTCAAGACTATATACCAAAGAATATGGAGTAACTTGGGTTAGTGTTTGAAATGTTGTACGATAAGCTCATAGTACCTCTCTAATTTTATCATATGTATCCTTCTTTGAGCGATTCACCACCTTCTTGAGAATATTGCATAAGGTAATGTTAAAAGCTTATACCAAGCCAACAGTCAGAACATTATACATAAGGTATTTCAAATTATGTTATTTGAAACACAATTTGTACAAGGCTTTATTATAGAATTCTTTTCCCTTATTAGTTATGATATATTTGTTAAATGATTTTTTTTTCAAATGAAGTTTATAATTGTCTCTTTCTTGACATTTTTTAATGGTGTAACTTCAATCTATTTTGAAAAATAATTAGTTGTGGCCAATATATAAAGATGTTCCCACTAAGCTTTTCAGCAATGGCCCTACCACATCAAGTCTATTTCTTGAGTAGTACGCTCCATAGATCCTTGAGTGTGTTTCTTCTAGTGCTTTTATAGCTTCTTCTTCGAGATAATGCGAAAGACTCTATTAAAAGAGCATCAATAAAGAGTGACTTGGAAGTATATGAAGTGAGAAGCTCTTCGCCTCACATCTGCCTTATGGTGTAGGTCTTTAGGTAGCTTATTATATCTTAAATATTGGATAAGTGGCTGACATAAGTCTTTCTTTTCAATCTCATAGATATGAAGTGCAACTACTTATTCTCTCTTTTCTCCATCATGAGTTATCAGTGAAACGACCCATCTTTGACATACAGAGGCTTTTATTTTCTTAGTACATAATGCTAATATTGACGTTAGATTTACTAAGGCATTTGCTTGTTTATTCTCTATTTATGGTACATTTTCTAAGGTGAAGCAATCAAGTGATGTTATTAGGTTTAGTGTATACTTGTTATAAGGGACAAGTTTTGGTTTCTTTACTTCATAATGTGAGAGGAGTAGCCTGATTGCTAATTAAGAATCTCTAAACACTTAGAAATCTTTATATTCACCACAATCTCTAGCCCAAGAATCAAAGCTTGATACTCAATCATATTATTGAAACAAAATTAAAAGGCGAACAATAAGACCTCTCATCCTTTAGGTGTGAAAAAGATTATCCTAACTCTGGCTTTATTTTGTTATGTTACACCATCGAATGATATTTTTCATAGTTTTGGCATTTATACAAGTAAGATATACTCACCAGGCAAGTCTTTAAAGAACTTCTATTTTTTAGGAATAGGATGATAAACAAGAAAATCAGATACTGCCTTTTATAAGACCTGGATAATTTAAAATTTTTAAAGCAATGAAGCCTTTTATGAGTATATTTTATAGAATTATGAACCCTTGCCAAAAGAAACAAAATATTATCAAAGATAAATATATTAACAATGGAAGGAGGAATTAAACACACTAATCAAATATTTTATTATGCGTCTGTAGTTTTTGGCAAGCATTAAAGGTTTTTTAATATATGTTATCAGATATTGTTGTGGATTTGTTATATGAAATATACTCATCAACTTTTTAGCTTGAAATTAAATATTTTTTTAACCTATAAATGTTTTTTCGTTGAAAATAATATATTTATTCTGTCACGCGGGGAATCACAGGCATCATATTTGGTGTCTCTCTATGGAAGATATACTGACTACAGCTATCATGCAAATGTTTAGTTTATCTTTTGGTCCGCGAATCCAAAGTATACACGACCGGTTAGTTGAGGAGTCATTTTTACTCAATTCAGATCCCTTGCATTGCAAATTTTTAAGATTTTCTAATAAATGAGTAATTAAACATTGGCTCAAGATTTACCGTTTATGATAGTAAATAGCTGTGTGGCGTCTAATTACTCCAAAATGCTAACACAGAGGAGAAGGAGTCGGAAATCAGACTGATAAGCCAAGCCTAGTTTCTCAGAATTCCTATTCAAGGTAACAGTACTTCGAAATGGACTGGTAAATATGGATGCGTGCTCCATGTGGGTGTGTTTGCCAACTCAAAATGGGGTCTTAGGGTTTCTGTTTCTTGATTCTTGAACGGAAATTAAATACATGGAATTTTCTGCGTGATTAAAAAAAATAATGACGAGACAGAGCACTGAGCAGGAACTCATCATTCCTACGTGAAAAGGGGGTTAGTTTCGTAACATGGCTGTTCTCTAATTAACATGATAATTGCATCCTAGTTAAACAAAAAGCAAATGGTAATCAAAGTCCATGATGGAAGATTTCAACGGCTTGGAAAAAGGAAGTCGAGCTATAAGCCAACTAATTATGTCGAAGCAGAGAGCTAGCTAATTTAGGGTTACCAATACCCTTATAATTACTCGTCAAGACTCAACTGTCATCGGTAGCTAAAACAATGTGTTTAATTTCCACTATGATTACATGAAATTTGTTATAATTACTCCTATACATCCTCGTGTGAAAAATATTATTCATGACTCACGCACAAAAACAATTGCTGGGTCATATTGCATATATCTGAAAGAAGGAGTGGCAAGACAATCATCATGGACATTTAATTGTTTTAATTGGGCTCTTGGGGTGCTATGCATTTATAGATAGTTACTGCCCTTATTAATAGATTATAAAAATGCTGTTTATAAAAATATAAGGAGGCTACGGTGAATGTTATTAATAATATATTTGTTATTCCCACGTAGCGAACCGGTGGTTCAAGCAAGTAGTCTGGGGGTTGACTTGGTACCTAGTGCCGTAGTGATGTTTAAATGGTGTTTCAATCCAGCTCTGTTGGGCGAAATGATTAAAGCCATTTCTAGTATGTCAAAAACCTTATCATTCTGCTACAAAAAAAGGATTTCTTTGAGCCGTTTCGGTATCTGAAAGAAAGAAAGAAAGGGTGGGAAGTTAACTTCAACATCACATCTGTAAGATTGCGATGCGAAGGTTTCTGTTTTGTTGTCATCAAAGGGATATGGAAGCGCAACCACCACATCTAATTAAATGATGTTCCATCACATTGCAGTGCTGTGGTGCCCCCCATCCAAGCAAATACATACATACATACATATATATATATAGGTGCTGTGCAAATCATATATACGTACGTGTCTTTATGCATACATTAACCTTAATATCAAAACCTTGATTTCCCACAAGAGATAAGAAAATATGCAATCCCTTCTCATGACGAACATCAGCATAACCACACCTGATACTTGCCCATCCATTGTGCTTGGACCTTGTCACTGTCATCATAAGTGTGCTCATTTCATGTGTTTGATGATGGAGTTTTGATCCAATTTTCAAACCTAACCACCTTACTCTTTATATCCTATCTCGAGCCACTGAACTTAACTTCCAAATAAACACCCCCTTGAAATAAGTAAGTAAAAAAGAGGGTTGACACTGCTTTTTGGTAAAATATGGCAAAAGACATAAAGTAGAGTGCGATAAAAGTCTAAGAAAGTGAGTGGTGGTGAGCATATAATATTATTTGAGAGAGGGGGCCAATGGCCATGGCTTCCCTCCTTTTGGCCCTCTTTTGTGTATTGGTTTGTGGGTATTGTTAAAAGCACAATGTGTATTATCTTTTTTAGTGCGTATTGTTTTTAGCTTTCCAGGCGTGGATGTTTTTGTTGGAGAACCCACAGCCAAACTAATGGCTCCATGGTTTCATGCCCGCGCAAGTTCCCCCACCAAGAATCTTCCTATATGTTAATGCATGACCGTTTCTGAAGGGATTTTATTTCCTTAAATCTTCCTCTCAGGGGAAGTAAATTAATTTATTAATTGGAAACGTCGGTCAATGCTAGCCTTACAGGTGGCTCTTCTTCATGCATCTATCGGCCCGATCAAAGCTTTTCCTCTTGTTTAGTTACGAGTACGATCAATAAACTAGTTTTAGTGGCAGAAAACACGGGAAATAACCTTGATTTGTTTAGATGAAAGCCACTGCTCTTTATTGTTATGCTCCAATAAAAATCACTAAAACAATTGGTTTATATCGGATCCATGTGTCATGATGGATCACATTGTTGATGCATCAAGAACATTAATCATGCCCCCATCAACCTTTAATTAATGGAGAGCAGCACAAACCAATCCAATAAATTGTCGATCCAGATCAGATGGTAACAAATGGGGGTTATTATGTTCATGCATTGATCCAGATCGCCTTCAAACATGGATGATCCACTAGGAAACGAACATGCAACTCATCTCATAGTAAATGTTATGTATTGGCGCTTTACATGGAATCATCCATTAATTTTATCTTCTAGCTCGGTGGGTGCGGTGCTGCTAAGCCTCGAGCCTGCATCAAAACAAACTCATACCTTTTCTTTCTTCTTAGTCTGTTATAAGTGGTCGATCCACCATTGCCGTGCCATTTAGATATCTCGATATTACACTCAAGAAAGCAACAACGTTTAGGTGGGTGATCATCAGTACCTCGGTGCATTGATAAAACGAGAGTGACAATAGCACTCGACACGTGGAGGAATCCCTGGCCTTGCATCTCACTTTGTATTTACACACGGAGCAGCGCCACCAAAAGGGTAGACCCGATGGGATTGGGAGGGAGTAGAGCTCGGAGCTTGATTGAGCATGGTTATTGTTCCCTCCACTCCAAACAAGAGGGGATCGATGAGAGTATCATATTATTATCCATTGTTTATTCCTGACCTGCATATATTATTGGGGCAATGGACATCTTCTTACCTGTGCATAAGATCGTCTTCAGGTGATGAAATCATGGTTCTTGCTGTTTTGTGGGTGGGTGCGGTGCGACCCCATGCCTGCTTCACAGAGTATACTTCTTTTTTCCTGCCCTGCTCTGATTACTTTATGGCAAATAATAAATAAGAAGGGAACATCCATGTATCACATCAATAAAAATAAAAAAATAAAAAAGAGTATTAATCTATAGGTCCTTTTACCCTTCCCAGGCCTAGAGTAAGGCAATTGCTGGATAATATCCATGGCTTATTCTGTCCGGTGGAGCGTGAGATTACTGTGTATTTCGAAAGATTATTAAAAATACACTCAAAATATATCAACACTTTAAAATTATTAAAAATATAATATTTATCCAAAACAAATAAATTTCAAAAAGACCGCACTTCAAATCAAGGCATTAATATGATGACCCAAGGGCTAATGCTGATCAGTGGGACCGATCATCTTTCTATAATCATGGTTTGAATGGTCAAGCATCAAATTATTGGTGTTCATGTGAAACATAGGATCCCATCCCTTTCTACTTCCGACTTCCGTTCTTTCATTTGCAAAGAATGGTTTTACAACCATCTTCTGTTTTCATCCTAGAAAAGGAAAAATAAATAAATATATATATATATATATATATATATATATATATATTCATTTAGGTTCTATTTATTTTTGCATTGAAAATTTTAAAAAAAAAATTTAATTTTTTTTGTTTAAATTAATATTTTTTTTTGTTTTTCAGATTTTTTTAATATACTGATGTCAAAAATAATTTTAAAAAAATAAAAAAATATTATTTTGATATATTTTCGAGTGAAACACTTTGAAAAGCAACCGTTAATGCACTCCCAAACACCCCTTAATCTGTGAAGGCTTGACCACATTTTGTTGCAGAGTTAACAAAACCACTAAAATATATGGGTCAAACATTCGTCTGTTTTTTTTTTTTTTTTCAAACTTCTTTCTTTCAATTTAATTCTTCTACAACCTAGTTACATGAAATTAGATTCTAAATTATCATATAAATACATAATTAAAAGACAAATGATTGAAAAGTAAAACATAGAGAAACTTCATGTCTCACACAAAATTCACGATAATCTTCATTTCGATCCAAAGATTTATTTTGTTTATTTTTCAGTCTTTAATTTTGAGAGATAAAAGAGAAAGATGCCTAAAATGGTGAGGAGAGAGAAATTTGTAGGTCATGCCACTTTTTAGCGAAAAAAACTCATTGTTCTTAATGTTAACAAGTTCATTTCAAAGAGTAAAGCTTGATGGTGGTGTTTTTTCAAAAAACAAAATCACTAGGAAATGAGATATAGCTCAATTTGGAGATTTTTTATTTTGTCAATTATTGTGTGTTGGGTGGTTTTGGAGTGTTTTGGGGTTATTAGGTGGTTTGGAAACATTTTTTTGTGGTGTTTTGGAAGTGTTTTTAGGTGAAAATAAATTTTCAACCCAAACCTCCCATTTTTTTAGCCACCACTATGGGTTGCGACCCATCAAACGACGCATTGTCTGTTATTTTTGTTTTAAAAAAATAAGGGTCATCTGCTCTTGAAAAGGTTAAAAAATAATTGGCCTAGGCATGCAAGGCCACTCAAGCCTGCATATATGGGCTCATTTTGGCAATTTTTTTATATTTTAATTTTTTTTTCAATTACATCCTTTAGTGTTGAGTTTTTATTGAATTTTTTTCAATTTCATCTTTCAATATTTGATTGATTTTATCATATAATAATAAATAAATAAATAATTTAACCCAATGGAGTCCATGAATAAAGTTAACCTAGCTTCTTCTTTTTTCCTTTGATTTTTCTTACTTTGGACCTGCCAAAATTGATAGGGTTGCATCAAGGCAATTGCCACGCTATTTGATTTGAAATTTGGGCTAGGCAAAGAATCAAATCGAGAGATTTCAAGTGTGATTCGGTATATCGTATTTAATAATAATGCAAAATGTTTCTTATGACCTAGATATTATTTTTTTATATTCAATTTTTTTAATACAAGCCGTAGTATGTAGTGGGAAGTGACCTAAGCTAGTTACTTACTAAATCAACTGATATTGCCTTGATTTTTTTATTTTTATTTTTTTGAAAAAAAAAAACTTGGTAATAACTTGTTTGTTGTATCTATATATGTGATTGCATCTAGAGATGTTAATGGTTATCTATGGTTTGGGTTTTAGTACTAATTATACATATACTCGAATTCAAAACTACTATGTATACATAATACAAACTTGACTATAATGGGTTTTGGATACTTGAATCAACTCAATCAAGTTTTAGATATCTATTTGGGTTTCTATTGCTAGAAAAAGATCAATCTTAGTTTCAGATCCACACAGCCAAACCATAAAGTTCCATAAAGTCACCTCAAACTTATTGATTACAAGTTTGTTGTTGTTACATCTGGTGTTGTCGTTGTGATTTCAAAAATAGCACAGCTGAAGAGAAAATGTTGTTGGAATCGATGATTTTAAATAAATAAATAAATAAAAGAGTTGGTTCCAACAACATATCAAAAAAGAGTTATGTATGTTGGTTAAATCAAATAAATCCCTAAATAGCATGATTTTGTGGAGAATACAAAGAATATCTTTAGGGCTTTTAATCATACTCAAACAAACGCAGATCCAAAAAATGAGTTATAGGATAGCTCAAAATCACAATCAATTAGCATTGTGTTTTTTCCTAAAAGGTAAAGATAAACTGATTTTCACTTTAAAGCCTTGTACAATACAAACAATGAGTACAAATCAAGTTTGTAGAAGTGCTTTTAATAGGTGCCCTAGTGATAAGAGTGAAGCAAAGCCTTTTCTGCAATTGTGAGTGTTTATAGGTGGTTTATAGTTGTTGAATGATTTACAATTTGAGGTTTGATGTATAGTGTTTAAGTTTTTTTTCTGGATATACCAAGAGAAAACGATGTGGGGATCAACATTTTCTCGATAAAAAATAAAAATCAGTTTTAGCAACATTTTCTTTATTATAAAACTATGTTTCAAGAAGCATTCAATAATAAAACAATATAATTAATAAAGAGTAAATAGAATATATGAGAACAATGGAGATTAGAGGGAAGAAAAGAGAGCACTTTTATTTCATATGAAATTGTAGTTAAATGCGTGTATATTATTCTCTCAACAATGCTCCTATTTATAAGCATATGTATATAAATATTTGTAAGCTCAAAGGTCATAAGACCCGTGCATGAGACCATGTACAACAACCGAAATCCTACTTTCATCATGGCATTAGAAGTGGCGAATCATCCTCTTTCCGGCGATCTGACGAGTACTCACAGATAAGGTTAGTTTGAGCTGCGGTGAAAGTTTTTTCTTTCTTCTCTCTTTTCTCTCTCGTTCCCTAGAAAATTACGCCTAAACTTCTAGAAAAACATTTGTATCATTCAATTTGTAATCTTATATCGAATTGTTCCTCCTTCTTTTAATTACTTTTTATTTGGCTTTTGAACCTTTTTTAAGTTTGGATTTTTTTCAATTTCATCCCTATGCATTTTATTCAATTTGATTTTTTTTTTTATCTTGTTTGGTCCCTCTACTTTTAATTGCTCTATTTATGTGCTTTATACTTTTCTTGATTCTTTTTCCTTGCAATTTCATCCCTTTCTATTTTATTGCATTTGTTTTATAATTTATTTTTTGTCCTTATTCTTTTTATCACTATATTCTTATCCTTTTCTTGATTTATATTTGTTTTTCAATTTTGTCTTTCAACATTTAATTTCATTTGGTTTTCTATATAGTTTTGGTCCTCGTTCTTTCAATAACTTTTTTACTTCTTATCCTTTTCTTAGTTTTTAATGTTTTATAATTTAGCCCTTAATTATTTTCTTTTATTTTTTCATACCATATTTGATTTACATTGTTTGAGTTTTAAATTATTTTATGGTTGGATATTTTAATATGTTATTTTTTTGTGGTGGTTGCCTTCCAACGGCGCAATCTTTTTATTAAAAATTGATTTTAAAAAAAAAAACTCATAATTTTTCATTTGGTTTTTTAGATTTTTTTTTATTGAACTTTGATTTTTTTTACTAAATCATCTTTTTGATATATTTTTTTTTATTTTGATCTCATATTATGAGTTGTTGGTTTATCTAGTTATCTTTAATTAACTTGGATAATTTTTTTTCAACGTTATATTTTTTTGATTTTTTTTTATTTTTAACATTATATTATTAGAGTCGGGTTATATTTTAAATTAATTTAATCAGAATTTTCTCGATTATATTCAGCGAATATTGTTTTAAAGTTGGAAAAGGTACTGTGCAGTAGAAAAACTGTAAGAAGAGGTCGACTATTGTACAAGTCGGATTCCAAGAGTCCAAGCCAACAGGAGTGACTAACCATGGCCCATTAACCCAAGGTCATGATGCTCCTACCCCACACGGAGTGAGAGAGGGGGAAGGGTTATCTTACGGTGCATCATGATTGTACACTAATGCCTTGCGTGCACTCCTCACTCACACACACGCTCGCACGTATGAAACTCGCTTTTCTTTCCCTTCTTATCTCGTGTTTATTGTGTACTAGTAATGTCACTTTTCATTATTCCCACTCACAGGGACAATTCCGTCAATTTGTTTTCTATATAGTCTCTCCTTTCCGTTTTCTCTCAGCATTTCCACTTTGACTGTACTCTCTCTCTCTCTCTCTCTCTCTCTCTCTCTCTCTCTCGCTGCAGTGCGGTTTTTCGATCTGAGTTTGAAGTTCAAGAATTCAGCGGCTAAAAGGTATTGTTTTTCACTGTAAGTTCCTCAACCATTTTCTGTTTCGTGGGATTAATATTCCTTGATCGCTTTCACGAGATCATCTGTTTTTCAAACGGGCTGGGCTGTGTTTATTTCATCTGCATACTGTCTGGCTAGAAATGGGCTTTGTCTATTATACTGCTGGGTCTGGTTATTGTTTTCTCTGAAGAAAATGAGATCTTCTAATGTTAGTTTCTGAGTTGTGAATCTGTTCTTGCTAGTTAATTTTTTGCCTAGCTATTTTCAATTATTTTAGCCTGTTGGTTTAGATGATAAATCTTAGGAAAAAATGGTACCACAGTAGTAAATGCTGAATTTCATTTGGGATTAATCCAATTTATTTCCTTATACGATAATAAAAGGATGGTTTACTGTGAGACTCACTATGAATTTAAATTTCTCAATATATAACAAAACATGTTTCCATCTTAAAATCCTATTTTGCAGGGTTGATGAATTGGTTTTGGTGAAGGGAACAACTGTGGCGATATTCTTGGGAGAGAAACACTATGCGGTGGTTCCTGAGTCTTTCTATTGATGTGTATCGGAAAGTTATCTCATTGAATCTCTATTGTAAAGTGATCCTGTAAATTCCTTTACAAGCCTCGCCTTAAATTCTGAACCTTTTTCGTCTTTTAACTCGATGGGATCCACTTTCTTCGTTGTCGTTCCCTGTTACGTTCGTCAGATTAGCTGAACAGTTGCAAATCCAATATCCTCTCTGCTTTCTTTCTCAATTTGTTTCCTGGGTGAAAAATCTGATTGCTTGTTGTTTATTTCTTGGTCTGGTTATCCCTCCAGTTACGTGTATTAGGTGTCCCTTTGCTGACGATTAATCTAGTTTTTTCTGTGTTCAAATTAATATTGTCCCTTTGTTTGTTCGTCTCTGGAATTTCGTTCTTTCTTTCTGTTATCAATATATTGAAGGGCTGGGAAGTAGTTATGGTGTGCCAAGCTGCGAGCCAAACAAATTTTCGGGCATTGAAACACGAAAACGGGATTGCTGGGTGTGCCACCATTATAGTTAGAGTTATAGCATGCTTTCAACCGCTTCAGGATTGCCAGGTTAGTCAAGTTAATTTTATTCGTTGGAACTTTTTTTTTTTCCTGGAGAAATTACGTGTACTTGTTTTGTGCCGTTCATTGGTTAAATATTCTCCTTTTTCATGCTTTAGATTCCCTGGTCTTCTTCACTTCTGTCTTTGATAAAAGTTGGAAAGTTTATGCTATGCCTTTCTTTTACTGATTTTTCTTTCTTGCATATTTTTCAGGCTGAATATTTCCGTCATCTGCTTAAACCTGTCACGTAGATTTAGTTTTTCACTTTCGTTTTCAAGTTAAGCTGGATTGTTTTATTTTTTTCATTATTACTGAAAGAAGTAAGTGAACAGCCACTTCTACTACAGCAGAAATCCTTTTCCGGTGCGTTTTGCTTTCTGTTTGCATTAACTCAGTTCTGAATTCTCCTAGATTTCTTATAACGTTTATTTTTTTTTTCAATCCATGTATTGCAGGTGATTGTTGTGGTTAAATGGGAGAAGATTGGGGATCTCTGTTTCCTCAGCAGCGATTTAATTGTCAATCACCCAATTCAAATTACTTGGGTGCTTCACTTGCCTTTGGGCAGCAAAATACTCTTCCTTTGCTTATGGATCCCAATACTAACATGGTCTTTACAAATGGGATCGGGTATCCATTTACTGAGCTACTGCACTCACAGGCTAGCCAGGAAAATGAACCTCGTGGATGGTTTCATGGTTTGCCTCACTTCCGACAGGCCTTAATGCCTCCTTCAAACTCTGTTCATAAAGAGAGAAGGCCTCGTTTAGAAACTGTTCTCAAAGAGAAACTCCCAACTGCCCCTCATGACAATAAGGAGGACAACATGCCTAAGGCAGTCTCTGGCTGTGATCAGAAAAGACTGCTTGTTTTTGACCAGTCAGGTGATCAAACAACTTTGATCTTTAGTTCTGGAGTTGGGACTCCTGTCCAGTGCTTGAAGTCTTGGATACCAAAACCAACAGTTGGCTTTGATTTGAATAGGGAAATTCCTGGGGCTAAAGGTCAAAATTTTCATTTAGGACCAATCGCAAATGATGAATTTGTTGAAGATGATGGGATTGATATGCATGAGGACACTGAAGAACTGAATGCCTTACTTTACTCGGACGATGGTGATGTTTGCTCTGAGGATGAAGTCACCAGTACAGGTCATTCACCTAGTACAATGACAACTCATGATAGGCGAGATTGGTTTGATGGAAGTGCAGAAGAGGTTGCTAGCTCTAATGGTTCAAACAAAAAGAGAAAGTTGTTTGATGGAGGTTATACAGATGCTCCATCACTCAAGGACACAGCTACTTCTGTAAAACCCACTAGATGTTTTGGGCACGAGGAAGATGCAGAATCCAGGTGTGACAAGGGCACCAATTCAATGTCACATGAACTGGGTTCAGAATCAGGCAACAAGAGGATGAGAAAAGAGAGTATTCGTGAGACAATGAGCATTCTCCAGAACCTCATTCCAGGTGGAAAGGGCAAGGATGCAATTGTTGTTCTTGAAGAAGCAATTCAATACTTGAAGTCATTGAAGTTCAAAGCGAAAGCTTTAGGACTTGATGCTCCATGAGTATCAATACTTGTTATGCCAGTAATGCGGTAATACTACCTGGTATTGTCCTATTATTAGTTAGATATTACTAGTGGTGTGTGTGGAATAAGTAAGGTGAAAAATTATGATGGGGTTGATTTGAACAGGAGAAACAGTTCCTTGCGAAGGAGGTGAGTAATAGTAAAAGGAGGAAAGATCGGTGTCCATGTCGTGTAGCCTGTCTCAATTTCAATGTTCAATGACTCGAACTGCAAATCAGCAAGCTTTGGATTGTGAAAAATTTGCTGCCCCCTAGAAAGAGGAATGGAATTGCAGCGTAATATGTCCCAATAAAGGAAGGTGAATCATTAAGCTATGTCTTAGGGTTTAGAGAAAGTAGCACTCACTCCTGGGCGTGGGGTGCTGGCTGTGTGAATGAGAAGACTAGTTGTTCTAGAGGGACCCCCATAAAGAGGATGTATGCACGCTTCTTGGGTGTGTCTTGGTTCCCATCTCATTCTTCCCTTTTTGTATTCTTATCGAAGTTTTATGTTTTGTGGGGTTAATTCTTGTGATGTGTAACATTTGCACGAGTGAGGGCATCCTTCATTTCACCTTGCAACTTCATATAGTGGCCCCAGTTCATCATTTCATGTATCCTTCCAAGTATTGTTGTAACTCAGGATGTACTACTATAGATTGTAATGGTATTGTAATTTGAATGTGGAAGAACATTTGTGGTGTTTGTTTGCATGGGGCTATCTATGACTGTTCAATCTCGTGACCTTTTTTGTGATTATAGTGGTTTGGTTGGTTGGATGTAATTAATTTGCTTGGTTTTGCTGGTGTCTTTTATGCCTACGTACATGTGTCTCCATGCTCAAATTTCTGATACAAGACAGTGATGTGTTAATGTGTGATACCTTTTCTCTATGCAAGAGTGCAAAATTTTCCGTCTTTCTGGAGATGATGTCGCTGCGACGGGACCACAAAGATGCATTATTTTGGAGACGAAGCACATGTGAATCCTAGCACGGGTGTGGCCTATTTTCCTGCGAAACTGGGAAAAGAAATTGCAATTAAGAGAAGGGGATGTTTCAACTCGTTTGAGGCCTCCACCTGGGCTCTTGAGTACAGTGGACATTTTTGTGTTATCTAGCGTTTGTTTACTGTAATTGAAAACTGAGGAGAGAAGATATAAAAGATGAAGATTATAAAAATAGAGGATACAAGACATTACGAGAGACAAACACATTTGTGTTTGGTTTGTGGTGTCTAAAATAGAATGATTCATGTTTTTTGCTTGGTTGATGACATAGACAAAATAAAATATATAAAAATAATTTTATTTTTCAAAGTAAATCTTGTAAATTAAAAGATATATATATATATATATATATTAGTTTTTACTTTAATTTAAATTAAGTGTTAAAATTAATAATAGTATAATAATCTAAATTATAAAATCTAGATCAACCTGATGGGTCAATCTAAGATCTAGATAACCCTGGGTTTGGATTGTGTTTGGTAAGTGATTATCGTTGTATCATGTTTATTTGGTTGATGGTAGATAAGACAAAATAAAATATAAAAATATTTATTTTTATCTTAATATGTATTATTATCAAATTTACATTATTTTTTTCACTTTAATTCACATTGAGTATTGAAATTAATAATAATATAAATATATTAATTATAAAACAAGGATCAGCCTAGTGGGTCAACCCAGATGCTATACAACTCGAGGTTGGACCGATCTAAATCTAAAACAAAAAAGGATTTACCCAACTTGACCCGATAAAAAACCTGGGTTTACTAGTGACCCAGTAAAACACTGAGTAAAAAACATAATGACTTTTTTTGAGAAAAAAATTGGGATTGACCCTCTTGATCCTTGACCCCTGGATGAGTTTTAAAACTATGATAATAACTACTTTTATCTTTACATGCTTTAATTGAACAAATTTGGAATTAAGATTTTTTTACATTGATATTTTAAGGGTAACAATAATAAATATTGTCTCTAGATACATGTTCTTTTTATACATCTTGTTTTAAGAAATACATAAATTCATTTCAAAATTATCTTGAAAACAAATTTATTTTTATGTCTCTGTCACTTCAACCAAACACATTTCTGTCTCCAATGTCTCCATCTATTTTATCCCGAGACAGTTACAAGATGCTAGATAGCAGGACATCGTATCTAAACTAGATGAAGTGAAGATTTCAAAATATGATAATCATTATTTTGTTAAAAAAAAAATGTTCTTTCACTTTGATTAGATTTTGAAAATTTATTTTATTTATTATTTATTACAAGATATACTAAGACAATTTAGTGAGACACCACGGACTACATTGTAGAGGAACAATGTTAGAAAAATTCAATTTTGTTCTTGGAGTTTTTGTTTTTCAATTTGATCCATGAAGTTTTATATTTTTCAATTCAATTCTCAAACTTTATTTTAACTATTTTAATCCCTAATTTTTAAGAGATAAAAGGAAAAAATCATCAAAAAGGAAAATTGTTTTTTGATTGATCACACTCTGATTAATAAAAAAAAAACTTAATCTTAGTTTCAATAGATTTATCTTGGAAAAGGGAGCTCAGTGATGATTGTTTTAAAAAAGTAAAAAGTATATCGAGGTCTATAATTTTTCTTACTCGGTTTGATTTTTGGTTTTTAGGATGATAAGATGTTTAGGAGTTGAAATGGGGTCATTGAGATTCTTATGGTGTTTTTTAGGATATTTTCAAATAAAAATAGGTTACAAAATAGATTTTAGAGGTTCTTCAACTCTATATTTTTAGTCATATATGATGGTCAAAGAATGAACTAATGGACAACATATTATTTGTTTTACATGTAAAGGCGAACAAAGTGTTATTTGTCTATTTAAAACATTTGTCTATTTAAAACACGCGAGCATGGCCTTCTAGGTCCATGATTAACTAGGCTATTTTTTTCCTTTAGACCAAACATGCATGCTCATACTTTCAGACCCATACAACGTATCATAAATTCCCATGAATAAAATAATTAAAAAATCCAATTATACCATGATTTTCAATTATTGTATAGAT
>JAAWWB010001878.1:0-25000 GCA_018804465.1 Populus tomentosa | reverse complement strand
CTACACCCCTGATTGGCTTTAAACTTTTAATTTTATTTAATTTTACCCATGAATAACTTAAATTTAAACCCTAGATTTCGGCGCATTTTTCTCTTTAGTCCTTGGTTTTGGATTTATGTAATTTGACCATTAATTGATCAATAAACTTTCAATTTCTTCAATTTGACCATTGATTTAGTTAATTTCAATCCTTTTATTTACGAGCCTTTTCTAATTTGGTCCTTGGTTTTGGATTTTTTCAATCAAGTCCCTAATTGGCTATCAAACTTTTATATTTATGCAATTAAGCCCCTGATTTGACTAAAGTAAGTCTAAAAAATTGTACTTTGACCCCATAACTTTAATTTCTTCCAATTAAAGCCTAAATTGATTTAAAAATTAATTTTTCTTGTAATCAAACCATATATAAATTCAATTAAACCTCCACTAAAATTTAATTGAGTACATAAACATATGATTTTGGACTTTTTTCCTCAAATTAAATTTTTATTTGTTAACAGGGCTCTTCATCTGTAAAATATACTGTCAAATTTTAATCTTTAAATTTTTTAGCCTCCTCAACCAACTTTTAACTATTTTCTGGGCGTTCTGACATTCTCTTCTCATTGTTATTATTTTTTGGATTTTTTTTGTTTTTAGTTTGAATATATATATTTTTTATTTTTTAGAAGAGAAAAGATGAATTTGGGGGAATAACCAAAAATGGGTTATAACAAGACCCATACACCTGGGTCTGGCAACAATGTTAAGTATATGCATTTAAAAAAAAAACAAATATAGGAATTCACTTATTGTTATTCTAAAAACATATTTATTTTGTATTTTTATCTTTATCATTTTAAAAAATATAATTTTATATTTTTTCTATTTTAGGACATAACCACACGTGTCTCTAAAAGTCACTCAATTTGTTTTTACTAATCTCTTATTTTAGTGAAGAAATCATTAACAAAATTGCACAAATTAAGATAGTTAAAAAGGACAATTAGTTTTTTTACATATACAATATTTTCTTTTCCTATAACATAATGTATTAATTCAAAAGTTTTCTCTTATGATCATATATTTCAAATTTTCATAAATACTAATATTTATAATGTAGAATAAACTCTGCTTGTAAGAAACTTTAACAATTAGATCATGCAACAACATTTTAAATTTTTAAAAGCATAAACCCTTTAAAAAATTGTCCAACACTTGGATGAAAACATACAATTAATATTTTCATCCACAATGCATACAAAAAAAAAGTTTATTTTTGAAAACTTGAAATAAATCACTTAGAACTCAATTTTTTTTTTCATTCTTTCATCTTTAAATATAACAAATTTATAAAAATAAGTTAAACAAATAAAAAAGAGCTTGTAGTTAAGTTCTACTGCATATGAATGAAAACTCTTACTTAAATGAGGTAGTGTTTGTTTTTGTAGTCTAATCGTGTTGTTGAAAAATTTTAAATTTTTTTACCCAAGCACCGTGGGTCTAGCATGACTGCCAGATTAAAACGTTGTGGTCTGGCAGCCATATAAAACCCAAGCGACTTGGGTCTGACAGTCATGCTAGTCACAAGCAAGCAATAAACGAAGAGAGGACACTTGCACATTTTAGGTGTCAGAAGAGAGAAAAGAAAGAAAAACACAAACGATCAATTACCAACGGCAATCCAACCATAATATGTTTACACGCGCCGCTTCATATTGAAGAGGACACGATTGTGCATCTAGTTATACGACAGATGGTCAAATTTTGCACCTAGGAAGCATCTCACTTGCTTCCTTAATGATGCGGGTGTTGCCCACTCGCTTGGGCGTGTGGAACACGTACTAACAATTTTTTGATTAAAAAATACAATGTGAAAAATACTAAAACACCCCTCATAGTCCTCTTAATTACACAAATATCCATGTCAATACCCCCAAAGGCAAAGTGTTTTTTTTTTTTAATCTTTTCTAAAAGCATTATTTACTTGTACTTGGAAATAGGGAAAACTTGATTACCCTTATGGAAGAAAGCCAAAGAAATATTTATCTGCTCATGAAAAGATAATAAATTATAAATAAAACTACTATTACAATCCACAGTGAAATGTCTCTTAATTTATAATGATTTTCCCACACCATTTAGCTTTTGTTATAATATTTTTAAAACTCGATTTAGAAAGAGATAGATAGGTGGCATGTGCTACGTCACATGCCTATCATTTTTTTTATTGTAAAAAAATATTAAGAAAATATAAATTTATTTTTTCAAAAAAAAATCTAAGATTTTAGTTATTGACTCGAGATCAAAAGCGATTAAAAAGTAGTAAAAAAAAAACCCGAGTCAAACTTGATAAACCTAATGAATCCATAATCCAAGACATGATATTAGGATAACTCTAAAGAAAGAAAATGTAAAAAAAAAAATAACAAAAAGAATATATTTTCCAAAAAAATAATTAAAAAAACAAATTTTCTTCAAGTATTACCTCAAATTAAATGTTAGATGATGAAATCAATAAATTTAATTTAATTAAAAAATAAAATTCTTTTCAAAAAAGTGAAATTTAACAAAAATTAGAAAAAAAAAATCAAGGCAACCATTGTTATTTTAAAAATAAAGATAAATCATATAGAAAGAGAGTAAAAATGAATGTTAGAGGATGAAATATGAAAAAAATACCATTGAAAGTGAATTAAAAAATAACAAAATACTGGAGGATAGGGGAAAAAGCTAAAAAAGCCAAAAAAAACCTATGTCAACATCGTAAATCGGGGTTAATATTTTAAACCTGTAAACTGTTAAATTTAGACCCGGACTCAACTAACAAGCTAAACATTCAACTAATTAAATATTGGAAGATGAAATAAAAATAATTAAAATTCAACGTAAAAAAATCTTGTAGGGTAAAAAAAATAGAATAATGTAAAAAATAGATTTGATAGGAAACAAAACTAAAGAATGATGAAATTGCAAAAAAAAAAAAAAACCAATTGCCAAAACCATCCAAAAAATAATAGTAATTCAAAGAATAGAAACCAAATATGATATATGAAAATATCAATTGCGAATGAAATTGAAAAAAATTCTTAATTTAATAAACTATTCTAAATTTAAAAAAAAAAATGCAACAAAGAGAACAAGAAAATAAATTGAAAAACCTTTTAATTTCATAAAATATTCTAAATTTTAAAAATTGTAATAAAGAGAATAGGAATGAAATCTTAAGTACAACAAAATTTAGGGGCTAATTTGATTTTTTTTTTTCAACATGGAAATTGAGTAGGGGAGAGAGGAAAAGAAAAAAATAAAACAAAAGGCCACACACGTCACCCTGTCTGTGATAGTGTCACACATGCCGCTAATCCATGGAAGGGACGCCAAGGTGTTTCAGAAGCCACCCTGAAATCATGGTTTTGGCCATCGGTCAATGCCGCACACACCATCTAAAGGCAACTGACACCATTCATCTAATCTTCTTTTTTTTAATTTTTTTTACCAAATTACCCTATTGCCCCCAATAACTACCAAATGACAAAATATAAATAACAAAAGAGCCCCAAAGTCAAAGACAATTATTTTTAATTTTCAAGGATAATAAAATAATTTACTTGTATAAAAATATAGTTGAAAACTTAAAAGCCTCTTGACCCAAATGATTTTTTTTTTTGTCTTTCAATGGCAATTAAGTAATCACACTATAAAAAAAACACAGAATTACCGTCTAGCCCCTTTCTTTCAAGTAATGACCAATATGTAACATGAAAATACTATCATACCTGACATGACAAAAAAGATTGATGTCTTCTCTCAAGTGCAGGAGTGTTGAAGTAATAAATAACCTAGCAAGACCAGAGTGGAACCACATGGAAGTTAACTATAATAATAATAATAATAATAATAATGATAATAATAAGAAGAAGAACTTAAAGAGGACTATGAGATATTTAATTAATGTGAAGATTAAACAATGATAAAAACAAATGTCAAGGTAAGAGGATCCATTAATGGTATTTCAAACAAATATAGTATAAACTCTTTTTATTACTCAATTGAAAGACACACATAAAGGAGGTTCCAATCGAATGATTTGTCATTAATAGCTCATTATAAATTGTTAACATGATCATATTAATTATCTTATTTAAGTAACACCAAACTTTTAAATATTGTCAGGAATTCATGATGCTAACTTATGTTAACAACAAATCAAGTTCCTTTTATAGCACAGAAGTATGTTATACCATACGATTAGGCTACAAAAGTGCTAAGTATTTATTGTACTAAGTATTATACAACATAAATCTAGATTAACCATTTAACAAGTAAGGTATTAAGAATTAATAAGATAAAAATGATAAGACATGTTAATAGCAAGTTATTTAGAATATAAGCATTGAAGTCCATATTGAGTTTATATTATACTTATTCTTACACCATTAGTGTAACCTTTTCACCTTGACATAATAAACTTAACTAAACATAATGAAGAAGAGAAACATAAATAAACAAGGTAAGAATATAAATAAGATACAAGTTAACTAAGTAAAGGAAAAGAAATGAAAAACATAAACAAGATATTAATGAAAGCAAACCGTAAGCATTACAAAAATATAAAGAGAGAAATAAAGAGCATGATTTTGATCTGAACAACCAAGATGCCTAAATGCATGGCTAATGCCTCCTTTTATAGGCCAAAATTTGAAACTATTGATTTGATGAATAATTGTTGAGTGGGTGGCCACATCTTAACTTGGTGACAATCCTTATCTTCTTGTTTGAATAAAACGTTATTGATAACGTCAAAATTTGAACCAACTTTACTCATGAAAGTTGTAGAAAATTATCTCAGCTTTCCAGAAAAAAAAAATTAAGGTCATTTGGATTTCTAGAACTCGAGATATTGGCTAAACATTGAACAGTGTCTGAGCTGCAGGACAGATTTGAACTTCTCCATTGTTGCTAGAATTTGGATTTGAAAACGACCTTTTTAAATCTTGGACTCCACATGAAAGTTTTAGGCCTATGTCTTTTCTTTCCATCCATATAAAGCAGACCTAAAGCCGAGATCTATAGTTCCAGATATGATCTAATTATCGAATAGTGTTCCAGTTTGGATTGAACCAACATCTATTTTATAAGTTTGGCTCTCTCTTTGTCCTTTTAATTTTAATACTTAAACTCATCAATGAATCTTTTTATTTATGTGATAGGTCTGCATTTAAGATGAACATTTACCATAAATTAAGGTATCTTATAGTATCAGACTTGTTATTATAAAACATGTTTTAGTTAAGGAGTTATTGATACTCCAAGTGCAAAATGATGATGTAAAACCTTGATAAAAATACACTTTTAAGTACTAATCAATACCCTAGACTCAAGGCATGCTACTTTGCTTACCAAATGGTAAAATCAGACTTTCACTATAGATTCACACAGTGAAAGACTAATGTCTTTTAGTATAGAGTGTAATTTGGGATTGACCCAAAATTTTTCTTTTAAAAATAATTAAAATGATGCCACCTATATCAACTTTAAAAAAACTAAAAAACATTATTTTAATAAAAAATTAAAATATACAGGTTGATAATCAGATTTAACCAGGTTAACATAAGTTTTTTAATGGACCAACTAGTTTTTTTATCTATTTTTTCAACCTAAGTTAATCCAGTCTCGGGTCAGCTAGGTCCTAAGTTGATCATTAAAGATGATACAAGTTTCAAAACAATGTAAGATCTGTTAAATTAGTCATTTATTTTTAAAATAATATTCATTCTAGTCCGTTGGGTCATAATAATGGAAGATATTTTCAAATATACTAAATGGGATTGCAGTAAATTCCTGCGCCAAGATATATTGAATATTAAAAATCTTTTTGTTAAAATATTAAAAATAATAAATGTCAGGGAATTTTGCATTCATTGCATATTATACTAAATATAATAAATGTTTTTTATTTAATTGTCCATGTTTTCATTTTAAATGGCCAGGAATATCCTTGTTTTTACCGGTAATAATATAATTTTTATAAAGTTATAACTTGTTTGAACAACCTAATATATATTTTTAATAACTTGATTATATTATTAAAATCATTAATTAACATATATATGCTATGCAATTTGGTGGCAGACTTATTATTTTATTTGATATTTTTCGTTTATAAATTTAAATTTGTTATTGAATCTTATAAACATTATGTCTTAAGGGTATAATAGAAAGTTTGTTGAAATTCTTTACGGATTTTATGCATAAACCCCGACACAATAAAAACATATTACTAAATTTTTATTTCTTGCCAAGTATAAATATTATATGCTTAGCAATGTGGAGGATATCTGAGAATCCATGTACCAGATATCTTTTAAGTTTTTTTTCACTATTGTCACTACTCCATATTAACATTAACAAAGAAATTATAACTAAAACTAAAATAAATCATTGTTTAACCATGCATATATTTATGTTTGTCACACCGTGATAAATACTGTAATCTCCAAAATTAAAATGAAAAATAAATATAATGGAATTCTCACCTAGTAATTAAAAAAAATTAAAAATTCTAAATAGATACTAGTCGTAGAGATTCAGATTAGTTATACTCAAAAAAATATCAACATCACCCGTACTTTATTATTTCAAATGAAATGTTTTCTTTGCTATATGTTTTTCTAAATTTATTTTGTGAATGCTATTAATTATCTAAATTTATTTCTAAGATTATTTATGATTTATTTTAATAAAAAATAATGTTAGTCCTTAAAAATAAAAGACTTATCAATAAAGAAAAAATTTGATGTTAATCCCTAAAAATAAACAATTTCTTCCATTTAGGAAAAACTTTGAAGTTAGTCCTTAAAAATAAGCAATTTCATTGGTTTAGAAATTTTTTTTTGTTAATCTCTAAAAATAAGTTATTTCATTGATTTAGGAATTTTGGACAATAATCGCTAAAAATAGATAATTTCATCGAGTTATAAAAATCTTAAAAATAATCTCTAAAAATAGACAGTTTTATCAATTTAGATAGATTTTCCCATATAGATGAAATCTTTTATTTTTAGGGATTATTATCCAAATTTTTGTAAATTGATGAAATTGCTTGTTTTTAGGAATTACCATCCAAAATTCTAAAATAGACTAGATAGCCTATTTTTAGGGATTAATATCAAATTTTTCTTAGATTGACAAAATCTTCTATTTTTAGGAATTAATATTAAATTTTTTTTCTAAATCGACAAAATCATATATTTTTAAGAATTAACATAAAAATATCCATTATCAATAAGTTTTCTATTTTTAGGGAATAACATCATTTTTTATTAAAATAATTATAAAATAAGTGTAGAAATAAATTTAGATAACTAATAGCATGCATATAATAAATTTATAAGAACATATATCAAAGGTAATCTTTTGTTTGAAAGGATGTAATAAGAGTAACGTCAATATAAATATAACTAATCTAGTACCTGAATATCTAAAACCAATATCTATTCTAGGATTCCTATTTTCCTTTAATTACTAGGTGACAACTCTATTATTTTCATTTTTCCCTTTAATTTTAGAAAATTTTTTTTTGTCACGATGTGACAGCATGACAACTCTAGTAGAGAAGAGGTTTAGATGGTGGCCGAGAGAAATGGAGATTGATCAGTATGATTGAAGGAGAGAAAAGTTCTAGTTTAGTGAGATAAAGTCCAAAAATGGTGAGCCCTTCTCGTCCTTCTTTCTTCTTCTCTCTATTTTCCCTTCAAAATCTCTCCTCAAAAGTGTTCTATAAAACTTTTCTTCCACCATGAGGGAAAATAAGATGGAGGCTAGGGTTTTGTGGGGGAAGAAAGGTAGGCTAGGTTTTTTTTCTTATATACCACTGCTAGGATTTCTATCTTTATTTTTTCTATTTTTTCCATCTCCCAATTCTGGCTAGGGTTTATTATTGCACCTCCTCCCTTTTCTTTTCTCAAATTGCTCTATAAAGGCTAGTATTTTTTTTGACACATTCCCTTTTCTATCAAAAATATATTTTCTATTTATACAACCCTATCTAGGAATATTCTTATTTTTTTTTCTTATTCTAAGAATACTCTACTAACACGATCAAAATATTGATGTCTTATCCCAAGTGTAGGAGTGTCAAAGTAATAAATAACCCGGTAAGACCATGGTCGAACCATAGGGAGGTAAACTATATAAAATTATAAACAAAAAATGAAAAGGAGTTTAAGAGAACTTTTGAGATGTGATATTGATGTGAGTATTAATCAAAGATAAAAGCAATTATCAAGGTTAGAGGATCCATTAATAGTATTAGAAAAAAGTATAGTATAAACTCTTTTTATTAATCAACTAGAAACCATACACAAAGAAGGTTTCAATAAGATGATTTATCCTTAATAGTTTATTATAAATTTTTAACATGATCATATTAATTATCTTATTTTAGTAACACCATACTTTTAAATATTGTCAGGAATTCATGATGTTAACTTATGTTAAAAACAAATCAAGTTCCTTTCATAACACAAGTGTAGGTTATACTATACGGTTGGTTATGAAAGTGCCAAACATTTGTTGCACCAAGTGTTATACAACACAAATCTAGATTAACCATTTAACAAGCAATGTATTAAGAATTAATAAGATAAAAAGATAAGATATGCTAATAACAAACTTTCTTGGATATAAACATTGAAGTCTATGTTGAGTTTATATTATATCTATTCTAACATCATTAGTGAAACCTTTTCACATTGACAAAACTAACTTAGTTGAACATCATGAAGAAAAAAAAAATGTAAATAAACAATATAAGAACATAAACATGATATATTTTTACCTAAGTATATTGTAAAGGAAATGAAAAGCATAAATAAGATATTAATATAACATAAAATAAAAATAAAAATTACAAAATACAAATAAAAAGAGTGATCTTGATCTGAATATCAAAATGCTTAAATGCATGGCAAATCCCTTTTTTTATAAGCTTAAATTTAGAACTATTGATTTGTTGACTAATTGTTGAGTTGGTAGTCACATCTTGACTTGGTGATAATCCTTATCTTCTTATCTCAATAAAACATCATTGTTAACGTTAGAATTTGAATAGATAGTCTTCATAAAAGTTATGGAAAATTATCTTAGCTTTCAAACAAAACAAAAATCGATGCATTTGGACTTCTAAAACTCGAGGTATGGGCTAAACACTAAACAATGTCTAGGCTGCAGGATAGATTTCGACTTCTCCATTGTTGCTGCCATTTCAACCTGAAAATGACACTTTTAAATCTTAGACTATCATGAAAATTTTAGGTCTATGTCTTAGCTTTTCATACATATGAACCAGACCTAAATCCAAGTCATATAGCTCCAGTTATGATCCAATAACTAAATGGTGTTCCAGTTTGGACTGAATCAGCATCTATTTTCTAAGCTTAGCCCTCTCTTTGTCTTTTCTTTCTCTCTTTTTTAATTCTAATGAATTTTTTACTTTTGAAAAATCATTAACATTAATATAACAAGCAAAAAAAAATCATCAAAATGTCTAAATTTTAGTTGAATTACATTAAAAATATAATTTTTTGAAAATTCTTGTATTCTTTAGAAATATGTTCAAAATAGGGGGTAAAAAAGGAGTCATGACAATGTTCATCCACACTCTTTTTCACTATTCATTGAGAAACTATTCATGGGCTATATTTTCTTTCATATCCTTAAGTTTTTAGTTATTTACATTTTGGCCATTGAAACTTCTTTTACCTATTCCTTAGAAGTTATGTTGACATGGTTTTATATTTTAAGATTTATTTTGATTTGCATACTCTTGTATATATGAGATGTTAGATAATATTCCGACATTAAATGAAAGATCAATTTTGCAAAAAAAGATGTTATTGTTAAAAAGAAATCTAGAAGAACAATGACCAAGATTAGCATAAACAAAAAACAAAGCCTTTTTCTTCTTATGCAATGTCCAAAGGCATGGAAAACTTTACTTTGGTCTTTTTTTTTGCATATTTGGTCCTTGTTATTTTAGAATTTTATATTTTAATCTTACATTTCAGCCCTTATATGTTGAGAGAGGAGATAGAAAATCATAAGAAAAAAAAAAGATGAGAGAAAAAGGGTTCGATGGGGGCACATCCATCCAAAAAAAAGGCCAATCTTGGTGTAAATAAATTCTTCTTGAAGAACAATGTTTAATGAAGGTGGTGTTGTTTTTTAAACATGCCAAAAAAAAAAAAATCAAGACCCATAAATAAAAAAAACTTATTTGGTTGGAGTTTTCAGTTTAAAGAGTGTTTACAGGTTGTATTTGGATTGAAAATGAGTTTATTGAAATTCTTATAATTATTTTTGGGTGTTGTAAAAACAAGTTGAAAATTATGTTTTAGAAACCCAAAGCTCGATCCCTAATTTTCTAGTCATCTATTTTTGGGATCAAAAAGCTTGGCTCTTTATTTTTTGGTTTCTGAAAATGTAATAATAAATAATGTGTTGTTTGTTTAGTTAGAGAGAGAGAGAGAGAATCAAGAGCGAGAGCTTGACCTACAAGGTTCAATAGCCTTTAGCCTTTTGTTTTTGTTTTGTTTTTGTTTTTTAATTTGATTTTAACTAATATCATTTCTGTCATTTTTTTTTAAATTATTTAGTTTAACTATTTTTAAATAGTAATAAATATTTTAAATGGTTTCTGTAATTTTATAAGATCTTTAAAATATTATTGTAGTTTATCTTTATTTTTTTTCCTTTTAGATTTAAAATAGATGAGTAGTATTTACATTATGCATTTATAACATAAAAATGAAAATTAAGTTTTTTTTATTTTATTTATTTAGCTTGTCAAAAGAATAATTCAACCAATAATTTCTTAAATTTTTTTATATAATCAATTTTATCTAGTTGGGGAAAAAAGATAAAACTATTTTTTTTTATTAGTAGTGGTATATCAATTATTTCATTGGTGTTCTCTAATTTGAAAGTGATTAGCATGTATTTTTAAATGTTTGTCTATAACTATCGGTTCCAAGATATATATTATTTCTTTTGTGTATGTTACTAACTTTAAGAAAACCTTTGGTGCTTAATATACTATTAGATAGTGACACGCCTTACATTATAGATTGGACTTAATTTTTTTAATGTAAATAAATTATTGAGATGACATTGTTAATATATTTTAATAAAGTAATAAAAAATTTATGATTCGGGTTATAAACCTAATTAGATCAAATAAATTATTTTTATTTAAATATATGATAAAGAAAAAAAATAATAACACTAAATAGAATGATTTTTTATAACAAAAAAAGTCATCATAAAGACTTGCATAAAAAGAACGCTTGCCAAAAGAAAAAAAACATAAATCTTAATTTTTAGACAATCCAATATTAAATGATAAAATTAAAAAAAAATAAATAAAAAAAAATAAAATATGACTTATGTTAACTTGAGATAACATATCAAACCTCTTAACCGAGTTATGAGGTCAAGATAATTTCATAAAAATAAAAAAAAAAATATTATGATGCTTAATTTCTAACAATCCAAATATAAAAGAACAATTAAAAAAATATCAATCAATAAAAAAAAATGAGCAAACTTAAGCAAGTCTGTAAAATTTCACAAGCTATGTTAAACAAATGAGATAACCTAACAGAAGGAATGAAAAAAATTATGAAGAATAATTAAAGAGATGGAATTGCCATGAATTAACCTTTCCCTCTAAAAAAAATATGTTCTTTGGGTGAATGTTTTTCTTCCTTTTGTTTTTTCTCTTTGCATTATCCAATTATTCCATTTGACTAACTAATAATACAAAGAGAGATTTTTTTTTTTTTTGGGTTCTTCCTATATGAGTTTCAGCCAGTGATACGCGACATGGTTTTTAAGATCAGCTCGATACCTGATCATCATTTATATTTAATCGGCAAGAAGGTTATTAGTAAGATTTCCTTCGATTTAATTTGCATTAAGAAAATATTAACAAAACATGACAGGGAGTGTTAGATTTTCACACCGTAAATAAGGAAATAAATACTATTTCTTAACCATGGCAACCATCAAGATCATCTTCCCATTCAATAAATTTTGAAAAAGTTTATACAGAAACATGAAAATTCTTTTCAATATTTTTAATTAATTTCCATGAAATTATTTCCATAAAATTAAAATGGAGAATTAATTGACCAATAACTTCAATGTTTAATTGAGTTAATGAAAAATCACTTAATTGATCACTTAAAAAAAAACTAAATATTATCTAAATCTCAAATTTAGTTCCCTAAAATTTAATAATTTTAAATCAATAAAATTAAATTTTATTATACTAAATCTAGCATCAATCAAGTAACAAAATATTTTCTTGATACCTCAAATACCAAAGACCAACTGCAAATCTAAGCAATGTTAAAGGATCAAATAAGAAAAACAATTTGAGAGATCAAAATATAAAATTCTCAAGAATAAAAAAAAAAGAAAAGAGAAACACTGTTCAAATGAACTACATTCAAATGAACTACATTTATCCTCATCATTTAGATTCATGTAAATGGTGCATGTGAAATAATAATAACAATAATAATTATTGCTAGAATGTTTTTGAGTTAATTATAATTTAGTCCTTGTAGTTTATTAAGAAAATAATTTAATAGTCCTTTGACTAGTGTTGTCCATGTTTAATTTAATAATATTTTGTTTTTTAAAAATGTTTTCTTTTCTCTTCAAACTTTCTATCCTATTTACATAAGTTTTTACCTTTTTTATTTTTCAAAATAAAAAATCAAAATAAATTGAAAATAAACCTAAAATGGACAAAGATGATTAATTTATAAATAAATATAAAAAACATAGAGATTAAATGATAATTTTTATATTATGATGAAGAATTAATTATTTTCACTAATTATAATGTTAAGTTATAATTAATTGAATGCCTTTTCTTATGATATTTCAAAATCCAAGATACTTAATAATAAAGTTTGTAGATGGTTGGATAATGGACTTAATCAGGTGTTCATGCTATCATATCCATTCTCTATAGCAAAGGAAGGTGATAGTTTGATGTAGGGATTTTTAAACAGGGGCGGAAGTGAGGGGGGCAAACAGGGGCCCGGGCCCCCCCTCAAGACATTTTAATTTTTAAAGAGGAGGGGTGTTATATTGTTGGGTTTTTTTACAGTAATTGATTATCACTTTACTTTTGATTTCCTAATTCATTCTTGAACTACGTGGAAAGAAAAAAAAAATGAAGGTGTGAAATAAAAAAACAGAACCATTAATTTATCCTAATATAAAGTTGTAGGATATAGTCTCAAACAAAAAAATAAAAACATAAATTACAAGTAAATTTTTTTGACAAAAATATTTAAGCAGAGTTATCAATTAATTTATCTTTCATTAAACAAAACAAGATAATTTAAATTTAAAATCTATTTTTTTTTATTTTGAGATGCTAGTTAATAATTTGATGAGGTTCTTTTGTAATTCTATCCTTTTTGCTCCTTTTTTTTTCTTCTCAAATCTGCTAGTTTTACAAATTGTTTTTTAAAATTTTTGTTATAGTGATTTTTTTTTCTAATTAATTAAATATTTTTTACTGGTTTGTTTTGATCATCCTTAGATTTTTTTTTTATGTTTTGTTTTTAGCAGAGCCACCAAAATTATCAATTTTTTCTTACGACATATGTTTTGATTTTAGATTAAACAATTAACAAACTAAGAAGAATTGATTTTTTTTTATTATTTTTTGCTTTATTTCAAAGTTTATCAAACATAAATAATGTTAATGTTTCGCTTTAGCTAATATTTCTTTTATACTTTGTATGTTTATATTTGATAGGTATAAATACCAACAACATTAAAGTGATAGATATATTATGAAGATGAAATTAACTTAATTACTTTGACTTAATTTGATATTGCTCTAAACCTTTTACCTTATACAAAGGTCATTATATGTTTGTAGTAAGTTATTTGAATATAACTAAATTATGCAGGTTTTATTTTACAACTCATGTATAATAAATTAACATAAATATTATATCTTGTTATATTAGTTTTGGCTTCCCCTAACAAATAATCCTAGCTCCGCCCCTGACAGGGGCGGAAGTGAGGGGGGCAAGTAGGGGCCTCGGCCCCCCCTCAAGACATTTTAATTTTTAAAGAGGAGGGGTGTTATATTGGTGGGTTTTTTTACAGTAATTGATTATCACTTTACTTTTGATTTCCTAATTCATTCTTGAACTACGTGGAAAGAAAAAAAAAATACGAAGGTGTGAAATAAAAAAAGAGAACCATTAATTTATCCTAATATAAAGTTGTAGGATATAGTCTCAAACAAAAAAAATAAAAACACAAATTACAAGTAAATTTTTTTGACAAAAATATTGAAGCAGAGTTATCAATTAATTTATATTTCATTAAACAAAACAAGGTAATTTAAATTTAAAATCTATTTTTATTTTGTTTTGAGATGTTAGTTAATAATTTGATGAGGTTCTTTTGTAATTCTATCCTTTTTGCTCCTTTTTTTTTCTTCTCAAGTCTGCTAGTTTTACCAATTGTTTTTTAAAATTTTTGTTATAGTGATTTTTTTTCTAATTAATTAAATATATTTTACTGGTTTGTTTTGATCATGCTTAGATTTTTTTTTTTTTATGTTTTGTTTTTAGCAGAGCCACCAAAATTATCAATTTTTTCTTACGACATATGTTTTGATTTTAGATTAAACAATGAATAAACTAAGAAGAATTGATTTTTTATTATTTCAAAGTTTATCAAACATAAATAATGTTAATGTTTCGCTTTAGCTAATATTTATTTTATACTTTGTATGTTTATATTTGATAGGTATGAATACCAACAACATTAAAGTGATAGATATATTATGAAGATGAAATTAACTTAATTACTTTGACTTAATTTGATATTGCTCTAAACCTTTTACCTTATACAAAGATCATTATATGTTTGTAGTAAGTTATTTGAATATAACTAAATTATGCAGGTTTTATTTTACAACTCATGTATAATAAATTAAAATAAATATTATATCTTGTTATATTAGTTTTGGCCTCCCCTAACAAATAATCCTAGATCCGCCCCTGCCTGTAAAACAATTCTGTTTTGGTGGATTTGGGAACCCTTATATGCTTAAGACAATATTTTTATAAAGAAAGATGTGATAAATATGCAAAAAGCATTAAATTCTAAGAACAAGATTATTTGTTCTTGTTTTGGTATGAAAATAAGTTCTCTATAAATGATGATGTAGTGTGTATATTGAAAATGAAAATTATGAACCCCTTATCTAAGTGCTAAGATGATATTTATACCCCCTGAACCTTGTGTCTTATTGCTTGAGGGAACGGACTGGAAAGTCATTTCACCATTATAATATTAATAAGGGATAAATATCCCTTATACATATATTAATAAGGTAAAACTATTCTTTACACAAGTAGTAATGAGAAACAAATATCCTTAACACAAGCATTAATATGAGATAAATATCCTCTACACTTGTATTAATGAGTTGGAAATGTGGTGGACCACGAAAGACTTTTGCACAACTAAGGGTGTAGATGGAGTAAGATTCACGCTAAAAAGCTTAGGTTGGACAAAAATCCCAAGGGACTATATGTTAGGTCTAGACCATAAGGTAAGGCCTAACAAGTACCAGGAAACGCACTAAGCCCAAGTGCATGACTTGGATCTAAGAGGTGCCAAACATGCTCTTGATGCCCATGGGCTCAGGCATGATCCTATTGTCTAGCTCATATGCATTGCCTAGGCACAGTGGTGTTAATCCATGTACTTGATGCTTAGGCCTAAAACCTTTTTTTTTCAAAAACCCTTTATGCATGAGTCATCGGTAAAATGATCTTAGGCCAACATAAAGTTATTAAAAAATACTGATAAATCCTAGTTCATCAGTAGCTCCCAAAGTCTTTATAGTAAAAATACACAAAGATTTAAAGATACACCTGATTTCTTTGATGGGATCCTTGATTTTTCTTTGTAGAAAAAAAAGGAACTTACATCAAAAGGCGCAATGTCAGAGTATCGGTGTGCTGAGGTGTGCACCATGATAAAAAAAAAATGCTTATTTCAAATGAAAAATACTTGGAGAAATATTTTATAGTGGTGTTGGCTTTAACTTGGTGGATTTGTTAAAGACAATGATATATGTCACCAATCCGGTTGAGTATAAGGGAGGCCTCTTACTATATAAGGACTTTATTTCAATCCATTTCATTGCACCCCAAAAGTTCCTCTTTCTAAACTTCTCTCTAAATAATCTTTCTAAGTAGTTGTGACATGTGACATGTGACATATGAAGTGTGTTCCTTGTAAAGAATAATTGTGTGGAGTGTGTTGACTTTACATGGAGCTAAGTACAAGGAGACTTAACTTAAGTTAACTATCCATCCTTAGTAGTTTTACATAATTGTAAAAATGGATCCAATGAGGGGTAAGCAAGTATCATCTAGTAGTGATTTCACCTTTACGCTAGGGTTACCAGAAACCAAAGGGTCTAGCAAAGAGTCTAGGTCGTTTAGAATTAGTCCTAGAACTAAAGATGATAATGCTTGTCCATTAGATAACCTCAGATTACCTAGGGCTCTTAAGAATATAAAGGATAACACTATAATCATAAAGCAATTGGATAAGGCTAATAATCAATAAGGAGGGGTGCGTATAGATGTAATCCTTCACCAGTCTAAAAAGATAAGCAAGAAAACAAAGGGGTGCCTACAATGGAAAGCTTAAGATTATAACCCCTTTTTATATGTATGAGTTAGGGCATTGCTTCTTATTGAAAAGGTTTTTGAGTGATGTCTTCTTTGACTTTAACATATATGCCAGCCAATTACATATGAATGGACGGGTTATCCTTACAACTTTTAAATAATATTTTAAGCTTGTAGGGTTGGAGCCAACCATAGATATATTCAAAAAGTTTTACACCTTTATAATTTATACATTGTTTGACATGTTTATTGTTGTAACCCAATTTTAGCCCATTAGCTTTTAATTTAATTTTACTGGGTTTAAAGTGCAAAATTAAAAGATCAGAGATTATTTCAATGAAAAATGTTATTTGTCAGCTTGTGCGAAATCTAGGGACTACAATATGCTTTTGTCATTCTATTCTTATCTTCAAGATAATGATAATTATCCGCTTTCAAATTTGATTCTTAATCAAATTCAAACTCAAAAAAGAGAATGAGTTTGACTGAAACTTTATTTCTCACACACAATGGAGCTCTTGCACTATAAATATAGATCCTAGTGCATGAAAAAATGGGATTTAGAAGAAACCTTAGAGGAAGGCCATTGTCAAAAACCATAAAAGAGAAAAACATAAAACAAAAGAGAGGAGGGGGTGGCGAAACCTACACTAGTCGCTACCCCCTTCCTCATCCCTTTTCTTTTCTTCTTTCCTGGCTTTTAGAAACGGCTTTTAACTCATCCCTTTTCCCTCTCAGCTCATGCCCGTAACCTAGACTCAGCATAATACAAAAAAAAAATACCACCTTTCATCTCCCTCATCTTACAGACCCAATAGAAGAGGACCACCCCCTTCAACCTCCAAAGGCTACCATATAGGCTTTCATCTAGTGTTACAGGAGAGGCCTTCATCTCCTCTTTCCCTCAGTCTAGTAAGAACTTCTTCTCTGTGCCATAATAACAGCATCATCCCTGTCCCTCACGTCTGGCTCCTTTTTATGATAAATACAGAAGCAAAGCTAGTTCATGTTGACAACAGCAGAACTAGGACTCCATCCTCAACCATCAATATTGTTGCCTCCAATTATGAGCTCCATCCCCAATATTGGTTGCAATCAACATTAGCAGCAACGTCATCAACAACTCTCACAACCAGGAGAAAATGCAAACAAGCAGTAGCAGCAAAAGGGACCCTTCTTTCCTTTCCTCCTCAACTAAAGTAGCAGCCACCGGCATTAGCTGCCCACCTTTCATGTCCAGCAACAGCTTTCTCTTCGGTCCAGCACTTATAGTAGTACTAGTATTGTAATGCAACAACAATAAATAGCACTGAAAAGATTCACCATGCTCCTCTCGTTTTTCCATTAAAGAAACGTTTAGAAGCCCTTCTTCACTCCACCAACACTGTCTCTACCGTGAACAAAAAGCTGGACCGTCAATCATAAGTAGCGCAACCATCTCCGTCAACCTCGCTTCTAGCAGTAGTTGTTCCCAGGTAAGTTCTTCTTTCCCTATTTTGATAAATTTAATTACATTTTCACTGTTGCATGCATGCGTGAATTACTCACGATGTAACAATGGCAGAACTGGTTACTGGTTTGGGCCACTAACCGGATTAGGCCTGGCTGGATCCAGTCCAGCCCGTACAACTGGGCTAGATCCAGTCTAAAAAAAGATTAAAAAAAAAAGAGTTTTTGTTTCATATAATACAGAATTTTATGGATTTATTCACTATTGCCAGAGTCAGGAATATCGCACTTTCTAGGTTGTGCAATATTTACAAATACTAGAGTTAGAAATATTTGTAGTTGATTATTCATTGACGCTAAAGTTAGGACTATCCTAGGCGGACCATGAAAAGCGTAATACAACAAACTCTTAGTAATTTTCAACAAAACCAACAATGCAGCTTGCCTCAGGTATAATGCTTAAGGGGTGGTATCATCTTCCTTTTCGCGTAACCAGTCTCATACCATAAAATATTTGTTGACCAGTTAGGGTTCCTAGTGACTATAATACTAAGTGGCGACTCCTTGAACTAGACATTTTCCCTTAAAAGAACAAGATGCCAGATATTATTTTTTTAATTGGTCGCCACGATGTTCGAGTGTGACAGAATGATGACTCCTCTAGGGATCTCTAGGATTATACTTTGTTGTTTGTCTTTTAATTGCTAAACAATATTTGTTGTACTGTTTTTTTCTTTATCGTTGCTATGTTGTGTTTATCAATTTTTTTTATTGCTATTTTTACTATTTTAGCATGCATAGTTATTCATGTTTATCATGCATAAATATTGGATATGGATATAAGGCCTACACACATCACTCATCTCATTTTTAATACGTGTGGTATTAACTTTAAGATAAATGAAGGAGTAACGATACCCTAATGGCTTTAGCATGGGTAAAGCTTGAGAAATTATACGACTCTCGCATGATTATTTGCTCGACAGTGGTCGATATAGTGCCCATCGTGACCCACTTGCTTGCTAGAGATTTTTTGTATCGTCAAATAATTTAAGAGGATCATTCATTACTCCTCATCTCACTACTAAAAACATTCGGTGTTACTTACTAAAAGGATACAAAATGTCCTATTATCTTGTTGTAGGAAATGTTCCTCTCTTTTTTCCTAGAAGGAATCAATTTTCCTTCTAAACACAATATTGCCCCCTTGTACTGGTCACTGCCCTTAATTATGCTCTGTCAGTGACTTAGACAAATAATGGTTTTAAAAGACCATTCTCTCATTTCTCTCATTTTCAGTTTGGTGGAGGAATATTTTTTCAAAATAAATCTTGAAATCTTGATCTTGCATTTTAAAAACAAAGTTTGTTTTTATATGATTTTAAAACAATTTGCTTTTGAAATCTTACAACTCCTTGATTTTTTTTTCTTGGAAAAGAGATGATTTGCTCTTATGTTGGTGATATTGTCCTTGATGAAGGTACATCATGAGGTGACTTTCTATTTTTATAGTTTTCAAAGTGAAGGGCTTAAGAACAAGCTCAAGATTTTATTTGGGAAAAATTGTCTCTTTTTGAACACTCATTTTATCAGCATGAACAATAATGAGTAGCTTGTTCTCAATGTCATGACTCCTATAAAAATGTACTCTTTGCATTTTGAGATCATTATTTATTGTTCCTGATTGCTTGCTTGCTTGATTACAAAGGAATTCTACATGCATGTAACGTAGGTTGTGGTTTTTGTCTATGAAAGAAAAGGATTTATAAGGCTTAAAGAGTGTTTTAGGGGTACAAAGACTGAGGATCACTATTAATAGTTCGACTCTTTATGTCTTTCATCTTTTCATTTGCTGTTTTTCTTTGATTTGCCCTTTGCTTTTTATTTTTTATTGCTTTTCTAGGGAATACTCACTTTATCTTGGTTATCACTCTTTCTTGTGATATGGGCATGCCCCCTAACATTTGAGTTTCTTGGGCTCTTTTTTCTTTTTTGCTTTCCCACAGCTCTTTTTCTTTTCTTTTTGAAATTCTCACTTGCCCCTAGTGTGGGGTGTGATCCTAGTTGGAAATTTTCATGAAATAAAAAATTATTAAGGGTAAAAAAAGGATCGCAAGGGATATACTTTTTTAGAATGTAAAAGGAATAACAAAGATGACATTTTCTTATTTCAAACACTAGCAATTAAGATCAATAAACTTTGGCCTCGTCTAATATGATGGTTTGGTCTTTGCAAAGAGATGCATTTCAAGAGTCCATGAACAACGAGTTCGCTACATACCATTATTTATTCATTTAAAACAACATTGCTCAAGAGTCATGGTGTGGGCATGATATTTTATTTTCTATTCGTGTATTTTGGTTTAGAATTTAGACACCTCAATAAACGAGTTGCTTGATATATGTCATTCTACAAGTAGAATGTCAAAAATATAATTTTAAATAAACATCAAATCATTTTTAAACTCAAAATGCAAGTTCAATTTTTGAAAAATCCAATGAGGAAACAAATTTTGGTAAAAAAGATGAATTACGTCTATGAGATTAAGTAATGCTTCAAAAGTGTATTTGTGAGTTCTTAGAGGGAACCCCTTTCAAGATATTTTGGTTGTAAATCAAAGGATGAAGCACAATTGAAGGACAAACTCATTATTTCATTGAAATTATAGAAAAAAAACAACAAAGACCTTATACTAGTAAGGTGACACATAAAAGGGCTAAACACTTAGCAATCATCAATTCAAATTTCTGGAATCTTCCAACTGTCCTTCTCTTATGAATTCCTTGACAAGGGGCACCTTTCCATTAGTCAGTTAAGGTCACACATGGACTAGTCTTGTCCTAATGACATTGTGGCTTCGTCTTTAGGACAAATGATTTCTATATGTCTTTGTTTTGGTAGCTCTTTCTCCCGTCTTTGTAATCACCTTCGATATTATGAACCTTAGTTTCTTTCCTTACTCAAGTGAAACTTTTCTTCTCAGTTGATTCAATAATCTTTCCTAAATGGATGGCTTGTTCAATCATCTCGGTTATAGCAACCAAGTCAAAAAAATATTGTGCAGAGTTTCCAACCAGATATTTAAAGTATGAGGCCTTGAAAGTGTTGACAAACAAATTGACTATCTCCTTTTCCAACAAAAAAGGATTGACTTGTGTGGCTGTCTCACGCCACCTTTGAGTGTATTCTCTTATGGATTATTTGTTGTCCTTTTCCATAGCTTGCAAGCTTGACTTATAAAGGCCCATATCCAAATTAAACTTATACTGCTTAATGAAGGCATCACCTAAGTCCTCCCACTTTTTTGTCTTGGTATTACCCAAATACATTTACCAAGTAAAAGCAACATCACTCAAACTGTCTTGAAAGAAATGAATCAAAAGTTTCTCGTCATAGACCACCCCAACTATTTTGTTGCAGTATGCCTTGAAATGAGTTATAGGGCACTGAGTTCTTGTAAATTTGATGAATTTTGGTACCCTAAACTTCTTTAGGAATGACTATGTTAGGTGATTAGTACTTAAAAATGCATTTTTATCAATGTTTTCTATCATCATTTTGCACTTGAAGTATCAATAACTCCTTAACGAAAACATGTTTTATAATAACAAGTCTGAAATTTGAAAGACAAAGAGAGGGTCAAACTTAGAAAAGAGATGCTGGTTCAGTCCAAACTGGAACACAGTTCGGTCATTAGGTCATATCTGGAGCTATAGATCTTGGATTTAGGTCTCCTCTATATAGATGGAAAGCTAAGACACATGCCTAAAACTTTCATGTAAAGTCCAAGATTTAAAAAGGTTGTTTTCAAGTCCAAATTGCAGCAACAACGAAGAAGTCCGAATCTGTCCTGCAGCCCAGACATTGTTCAGTGTTCAGCCCATATCTCGAGTTCTAGAAGTTCAAATTACCTTAATTTTTTTTCTAGAAAGCTGAGACAATTTCCTAGAACTTTCATGAGTTAAGCTTGTTCAAATTCTGATGTTATTAATGACGTTTTGTTCAAACAAAAAGATAAGGATTGTCACCAAGTCAAGATGTGTCCACCCACTCAACAATTAGTCATCAAATCAATAGTTCTAAATTTTGGCTTATAAAATGAGGCATTTGCCATGCATTTAGGCATCTTGGTTGTTCAAATCAAGATCACTCTTTTTTTATATATTTTGTAATCTTTATTTTTATTTTATGTTCATGCTTTTAATTTCCTCAATAGCATGAGGAATCCTCATTGGGTATATAGGCTGAGCTAGGAAATACAGAGTGTATTGGGGCTCAGGCAAGGTTCTACTTGCCCCAAGTTTAGTGCATTGAAGAGAGCTGCAAGCATCAACGAAATATGGGCTATAAATGCTAGTTGGGAGGATGTCCCTTCTTTTGACTTAGATCTTAAAGCCTGCTCGAGTAGGCTAGTAAGTCTAGCGACATCTTCTTTCAAACTGTCCAACTCTTTTTTTATGTTAGGCGTTTAGTTGAGCTTTTTCTTTGTTTTTGATTTTTTTTTCGTAACTGCGTGTTATAAGTATGTTTTAATGGGGTATATTTCACCTTTTCGTGTAGTCTTATGACAATTCATAAGTATATGTTCAACATCCATGGATATGAATGCAAAGTATTGGGTATGGATTCGCTTTTCAGGGGGTGACATAATGATCGCTATTATTTGGATGTGTGGTCAGATCCGAATATGATATTCATTGCAATGTTGAAAGGAGGTTTGTTTAGCCTTTTGTCATCTAAGCTTTCAGCCACATTCTTGGTGTCTTTTATTATGCATCTAATGTCTTTAAGTAATAGTATTTCACCGATATTCAGTCTAGAGCAGCCTCCCTTGGTCATTTGCAAGGATTCGAACTCAAATACATACTTAACAGTTGTTACCTCACAAATAAGAACCACTATGTCACCTGAAAGCCCCGTAATAATGGTGCTTACATGTTAAGCTTATCTTAGTGAAATTACATAGGGATCTACCTAAAGGATAGGTTCTAATCACTAAATGCATCGAGGTAGTTTTGATATATAGTCTCAAAGGTCTTTCACATGCTTAGTGATCGTCTTCAAAAGGTTGATATAAGGTTTATAAACAGCGTGAAGATAAAGGCCCTGAGTAATATCAGTTTGGCATATCGACCACTATGAGCAAATAATCATGCGAGAGTCGGATAATTTCGCGAGCCTTACCCAGGCTAAAGCCATTGGGGTGCCGTTACTCCTCCACTTATTTTAAAGTTGATACCACATGTATTAAAAATGAGATGAGTGATGGGTGAAGGCCTTAGATCCATATCCAATATATATGCATGATAAACATGAATAACTATACATGCTAAAACAGTAAAAAGAGCAAAAATAAATAAATAAAACTTGATAAACATAACATAGCAACGATAAAGAAAAAAAACAGTACGACAAATATTGTTTAGCGATAAAAAGACAAATAACAAAGCTTAGTCCTAGAGATCCCTAGTGGAGTCGTCATTCTGTCACACCCGAACATCGTGGTGATCGATTAAAAAAATAATCTCTAAAAAAAAAAGAACAGATCTCTAGCATCTTGTTCTTTCAAAGGAAAATGTCTAGTTCAAGGAGTCACCACCTAGTATTATGGTCACTAGGAACCATAACTAGTCAATAGAGATTCTATGGTATGAGACTGGTTAAGCGAAAAGGAAGATGTTATCACCTCTTAAGCGTTGTGCCTGAGGCGGGCTGCATTAATGGTTTAATCTAAAATTGCTAAGAGTTTGTTGTATTATGCTTTTCATGGTCCGCCTAGGATATTCCTAACTTTAGCGTCAGTGAATAATCAACTACAAATATTTCCAACTCTAGCGTTGGTAAATATTGCATAACCTAGAAAGTGTGGTATTCCTGACTCTGGCGCTAGTGAATAAATCCATAAAATTCTGTATTAAATGAAACAAAAACTCTCTTTTTTTAATCTTTTTTTGGACTGGATCTAGCCCAGCTATACGAGCTGGACTGGATACAGCAAGGCCTAATCCGGTTAGTGGCCCAAACCAGTAACCAGTTCTACCACTATTGCATCGTGAGTAATTCACGCATGCATGCAATAGTAAGAATGTAATTAAATTTATCAAAACAGGGAAAGAAGAACTTACCGTGGAACAACTACTGCTAGAAGTGAGGTTAAGGGAGATGGTTGTGTTGCTCACGATTGAGGGTCCAACTTGTTGTTCACGGTGGAGACAGTGTTGGTGGAGTGAAGAAGGGCTTCCAGATGTTGCTTTAATAAGAAAATGAGAGGAGCATGGTGAAGCTTTCCGGTGCCATTTGTTGTTGCTGTACTATGACACTAGTGCTACTACAAGTGCTTGATCGAAGAGAAAGTTGTTGCTGGACATGCAGGGTGGGCAGCTGATGCCGATGGCTGCTACTTTAGGTGAGGAGGAAAGGAAAGAAGGGTCCTTTCTGTTGCTGCTGCTGCTAGCTTGCATTTTCTCCCGGTTGCGAGAGTTGTTGATGATGTTGTTGGTAATATTGACTGCAACCAATGTTGGGGATGGAGCTCATAATTAGAGGCAATACTATTGATGGCTGAGGACGGAGTCCTGATGTTGTCAATATGAACTAGCTTTGCTACAATATTTATCACAAAAGGGAGTCAACCGTGAGGGATAGGGATGATGCTGTTGCTGTGGCATAGAGAAGAAGTTCCTGCTGGACTAGGGGAAAGAGGAGACCAAGGCCTCTCCTACAACACCAAATGAAAGCCTATATGGTAGCCTTTGGAGGTTGAAGGAGGTCCTCTTCTGTTGGGTCTATAAGATGAGGGAGATGAAAGATG
>JAAWWB010001877.1:0-25005 GCA_018804465.1 Populus tomentosa | reverse complement strand
CTAGCATAAGATAACCTCACACCAGTTTACAAAATCCCTAAATCAAAGTTTTCTCTGTCTCTCGTCTATCTCTCGTTCTTTCTAGCCTTCATCATCGGTCGCTGCCTCTATAACTACTGAAGATACCATTAAAGGTTCTCGTCTTGTAGTTAACGAGATTTGCATTTTCAAGGTCTGGTCTTTGTCTCTATTTATCTATCTGTGATAATAATGATAATAACAATAATAATGTTCGATTTGATCGCTTTTTTATTGGGTTTTATGATTGTTTTGTGTATTTAGGGTTTTGATTTTAATTCATTTAGTATGAAAAGGATTGGTTTTGTTTATGTTAATGGATTTTAATGGTGATTGTACTAAAAATAAGTGAAAACCCGGAACTTTTTTATGAGTGATGAGCTGCTATTTATGGAATTTAAGTGATGAATTTGTTCTAGATCGTTTTGATAATGCAATAAAGTATTTTCCTCCTAATCTGGATTTTTTTTAGGTGGGGATATTGGATCCAAAGCCTTTTTAGTGAAGAGAACTGCACTGGTAATGCTAACAACGATGGCAACAATTCATGGTAATGGTATCCTTTCTCACCATGGCGTGTTTCTTTATATAGATGTATATGTTTGAAAGAGCTTTAGACACTTTGCTCTCTCTCTCCACAACAAGGAAAAACATGCACGCACACAACACACAAATGGGAAGAAATTATTCTTCGAGGTCTCTAAATTTTAACAAAATCTAAAAGAGATCTACTCATCATATATGTAGAGGAGACAATTTGCCACAGTGTGCTTTTGTTTACAATTGTATATAACTTCTCTTCCTTTTGTTTTCTTCTGTTGAATCAGAAAAGTCTTGATATCTTTGGATGCTCAGATCTTCCTATCTATTTAAAAATTCACAAATTACCTCAATTAATATTAATCACCCTTTTTGCATTACACAAATCATTTTGACAAAAAAAGAAGAAAAAATAATTTGTTTTATGTCCTTTACTCCTTTTCTCTTGTATAACAACAAAGACAACAACAACTGAAATGAGGTTAACAACAACTGAAATGAGGTTGCAACAGTGGTGATGTTGCTTGTATAATCATATAAGTTCCAACTATAAATGCTACTAGAACAGTTCAAGACTTTATTTATTTTCATGAAGACTATAATGATTTTTAAAATCTAGTGTGTTCTATGTCCAGTATGTGTTTAGTTGTGTTTCCTTTTGAATTCGTGACAAAGAATCCTTAATTTTTCTATTATAATATTCCAAGAATCCATAATTTGTAAGTATAATATTCAAGGCTAAGTTTTACTTTTGTAAGAAAACAGAGAAAAAAAAAGAGACATGCTAGAAAAAAAAAAGGCTTGGAAAAAGAAGTTGAATATTTTTTTGTCCCTAAAGGGGTTTTGTACTACATAAAAAATAGAAGAAGGATAGAAAAAAAGGAGGATTATTTGATCAATGTATGAAAGATTAATGACATACTACAAGTGGATAGTTAGGATGAACTTTGTAATTGTACCATTCACATTGAATTTGAATGATAAATTAGATTATTTAGTGTTTAACTAGATTTGTGGGCTTGCGCTGCTTTGTCTGCTAGAATATTTTTTTATCAATGAAAAAGAAATATGCTTGGCCAATGCAATTGTATTTTTAAAAATAAGACTCAGAGCATAGAACCTACCAAGAAAAAAAAGAATAGGGAACCTATAAAAAAACAACAAAAAAAGGCCCAAGATAACCTGGGTCATTTTGAAAATGCTTAAAAAATCATATACAATGCATATAAAGAAAAAACAAAGTCCAATCGCTAATAATATAAATGATGAATGATGAAATTGAAAAAAACATAAGCTTAAAAAAAATAAATCAAGCAAAAAATAGCAAACATTTTAAACTTGGGCTAAGGTCTCAAACTCATAACCCATTAAATCATAAACACATGCTGAGTCAAGAAGCTCAATTTTCAATCAATTTAATGTTGATTTGCCGAAGTATATCCATTAAAGAACAATAAATAAAAAGACTTGAGAAAACCTAGTTATTTTTAAAATTAGTGAAAAATCATAGAAAAATAAATAAATAAAAATAACAGAGCTAACTTCCAATTGAATAAATGTAGAAGGATAAATCTTAAAAAACATAGCTTAAAGAAAGGAAAACAAATAAGTGAACTTGGACGAATCTCCTAAACCTGTGTTAATTTCTAAAACCCAAAACTCGTGAAATTGTAGACCTACGTTCAATCAAGAATCTCAATGCCCAACCAATATAATGTCATTCTCAACAAATTTAACGTTGAATGATAGAATTAGAAAAAAAATATTTTTTTTTTCCAAAGCAATAAAAATAGTAATAAAAAGAATAAAAATCAAATTTGATAAGAAATTTTTTTTTTAAGGAGGATGAAATTGAAGAAAACAATAATAATTTATCTCATATAAAAAAAATAATATTCAAAAGAATGAGAATTAAATTCAAAACATTAAAAAATTAAAGAGGGATGAAATTGGAAAAGAATATTAATTTTATAATATTTTAAAAACATTATTCCAAATATTGAAGGATAGAATAAAAACAAATGTTGAAGGATGAAATAAAAACAAATATCAGTTTAAAGAATTAGTAAAAAAAAAAAAAACCTAACAAAGAGAGATAAAAAGACTCTAGTCTTGTGTTTATTTTATTTTTTGAACTCTCAAGAGTTAGGTCGGCCACAACATAACATAACCCTTGTCTAGTTTGCATCTATTAGTGGTCAAGTATTTATGGCTAGCTCTAGTTCATTTGACTGGAAAAAAAAACAAACGAGAACAACACCCCACCACTAAACCTTGCTTTGCTCTCGCTCCACTCACTCTTACATATCTTCTTTCTACTAAAGTGAAAGATCTTTCACTTCATTGTAGCAAGAACCTTGCTAACTTGACTAGTTACACTAACCATCAAGGTCCCCTCCATCTTCCGCCAATCATAAATGATTACTAAAAAACATTTTTACACCTTGCTTTCAACCAGCCCTAGATCTTGATCATAGAATGAAAGGCCTCTTTTAGTATTTAATAGTAGTGCAAAAATTCTGCTCTTGCAGTTAGAATCCACTTTTACATCAAGTTTTTAGTGAGGTATGATGATGATTAGAAGTTTGATCTTCAATCCTTTCATTAGAAAAATGCAAAATATAAATCTTTGCCTTTCTTCATTACAAACATGGGATAGTTCCAAAAAAAACCCTAGCAAGATACAACATCATAGACTAAGTGTGCAAGAGTCTAACACGCAACACCCTTTCAATATAAGATATAAAATTGCTCATATTTTTTGCTTCCTTACGTAAGAAGAATCTTAATAGATAAAGGAAGCTGGTCAATAAGATAGATGGGAAAGTAGTGCCCTAAGTTGTCCTAGAAATGCTCTTGTTGATGCTGCTAAGAAGTTGACTTACTCAGCTGAGAGGAGAGGAATACCAGGATGTTGAAAGTACCTGGTCTTGTATTATGAAAGCTCTAACCGAGGCTTAGGAACTTGTGTGCTTCTTTGTTTCCACTTCTTTAATTTCATGGTGGAGAAAGCTCAATTTCTTACCTTTTTTATCCAATAATTGAAAACCTTTATAAATGTATATTGAAAGTAAGGCAAATATGGTATAAGATCAACATAGCAATGCAAGGTTAAGAACTTAAGAAGAAGAAGAAGATTATGAGGAAAATATATTTTTATTAAGTGTTTCTCTTCAAGATCTCTTAGCTATTCTCTCTCCTATGTGCTTATTAATATTTGACTTGGTCATATTTGAGTGCAAGAGTCTAACATCATATTTGAGTGGCTTTATAAATATATCCGCAACTTGGTCTTGTGTCCTTACATACTTGACTTTAACTTTCTAGTTTGCAATGCAATCTCGTAAGTAATGAAATTTTATGCCAATACTAGATTCTTTGCTAATGCAATAACCGATGAATTGTCCATATATATATTTTAGTAAGCTTCTCTTGTGGCATTCATAATTCCTTCAATAATCTCCTTAGCCATATGGAATGACAAACACATGATGTAGTAACTATATATTTAGTTTCACATGTTGACAAAGTAACTATAGATTGCTTCTTTGAACTTCATGTGAAAGTTGTGTCTCCCATATAGAAAATAAAACTTGTAATGCTCTTTTTATCATCCATATTTTCAACCCAATCAACATCACTATAACCCATAAGTTCAAAGCTATTAAAATAACCATAGAATAAGCTAAAATCAACAGTACCTTTGATATATCAAATAATTCGCTTCAAAACTTTAAAGTGTCATAATAGGTGTCTCCATAAATCTACTTACAAGACCCTCTCCAAAAAGAATATTTGAACAAATGCATGTCAAATATTTCAAACCTCCAACTAATCTCTTGAATGTGGTAGAGTTTATCCTCTCCACTTCATCATTCTTTGACTTTTTCACTCCACACTTAACTAGAATATTCACTTTTGCACAATCCTCCATCTTGAACTTTTTGAGAACCTCCCTTGCAAACTTCCCTTGATTCACAAAGATTCCATCTTCTCATTATTTGATCTCAATCCTTAAGTAGCAGGGCATGAGACCAATATTTGTCATCTCAAACTCCTTGGTCGTTGCTTGCTTGAAGTGTTCAAATATTTTTAGATTATTTCTTGTTAAGGTTAAGTCATCCACACACACACAAACATACAATAAGAGCATCACCACTCTCTTTGATCTTTACATAGAAAACATATTCATAGGGGCATTTAACAAATGCATTTTCTAAGAAATAGCCATCAATGCGACTATACTGCCATTGGAGCTTGCTTCAATCTATACAAGGCTTTAACTTTATGTTCCTTTACTTCATAACTCATAGGTTGCTTAATGCAGACTTCCTCCTCAAGAAAACCATTTAAAAAAGGCTGATTTGACATCAATTTGATAGATTCTCCATTTATGTTGGGTAACAATGACAATGATTAGTCGAATGGTCTCTAATCTAGAAACAAGAGCAAAAACCTCATCATAGTCAATCTCATGTTTTTAACTATATCCTTTTACCACAAACATCACTTTGTATGTCTTCACCTTTCCTTTGACATTCATCTTTTCTTTGTAGATCCGCTTGACATTTATTGGCTTCTTTCCATTTGGTTTACGAACCAGTCTCTATGTGTCATTCTTCTCAATTGATGCAATCTCTTCATCCATAGCAATTCTTTATTTTGCATCCCTTATTGTTTTTTCAAACACTATAGGATCACATGTAACAAGGTGACAATATAGTGTTACATCATTAATTGGATTAGTTACCTCTTATAAGCAATCAAGGCAGGTGTGGTATAAGATTAACACAACAATGCAAGGTCAAGAACTCGAGAATAAGAATAAGATTGAGAGAAAAATATACTCTTATTAAATGTTTCTATCGAAGTTCTCTTAGTCATTCTCTCTCTCTTTCGGCTTATTAATAATGCTGAATTACAAATTTTTTTATAGGCAAAAAATCCTAGACAATCAAGGAATTAAACAACTACAAGGAAATTCTAATCTAAACAAGAATTGTATCATGTTGACTAAACCAATTGATCGTTTCTGAATTTTTTAGAATCCATAATCTGGTTTACTTTCAACAATGTGGGAACTTCCACTCACTCAAAAGCATTAGAAATGAAAGGACAAGGTTAAAAGACTGCGACTGCAATCCTAGAAGTAGGAACTGCAAATCAAGCGGCAATTTACAAATGATGAATAGGTTGTTTAAAAGCAAGCTAGCTCTCCAATGAGTAAAGCAGTTTCAGTCCAAGAAGCTAAAGTAATGAAATAAATATATAATAGAAAGGAGAATAAGTACGAGTAATAAGAATGGAAGGAAATGTAGCATTTAAAGTCAGAGTCAAGGATTTCTTTTAAACTACTAACTTGTTTGGGTTCAGAGAGCTCCCTTGATTACTTATACACCCTCGAATCTGGTATCCTTGTGCTTGTGCACTCACTCGAAAACTTATTGCATAAAGGACTAGAGTTGCAGGTCAAAAAAACGCTGAAAAAAAAATACAAATCTATCTCTATACCTATCCTCTGTGAGACTAGTGGTTGCAAAATGACCATCTGACTCGATAGCCCTTCGTGGGATTTTTTTTTTTTTTTTTATATCCAGCCATTTTAGACTTATGGAATGAGCTTGACATCGAAACAGAATAAGAGGATTACTTGAACTTATTAAGGTACTGGGGTGCAACTCAAAATGGTAATGAAAGGAAGACTGGTGGAAATGACACTTCCATTAATGGAAAAGCAATTGCTTATGGAGGGAAACAACATAATACGAGGCAAGAAATAGGAAATAGAGACACTGACTTATTGAAAATGACATATCCTTAAACATAGTTATTAGAAAGATGTTGTTTGGTCAAGCTGGTAAAACCTTGCTTGCTTACTATTGCCTCGGACTTATACCTTGTGCATTACAATGTTAAGGGTTCAACAAAGTACTAAGGGAACCAAAAACCTTAAAGACTGATTTGAATATTGAATAGAAATAAGCAAATATAGTTTACAAGAAAAAAAAAAAAAAAGATAAGCAAGACTAAACCAGAGCTAGTTTCGTTTTTTGAGGCACTTAAAGAAAACAAGAGGTTCTCCTGCATAGTATTTTGGATTCTCCTCGCTATGTCAACATGATATGTCCCGCCTTTGTTCCTTCAAAAGCCAAATAAGTTTTTTTTTTTTTCCGTCTTTCCCCTCCCATATGACCTTTTGGGTTCCTCTGGTTTTGAAACCTAGTGTTTTATTAGTCATTTGCGAAATAGAAAAAGAACCTGCTTTCTCCAATTAGAACCAGCAAAGCGGGAGCATTTGCTGGAAGTACTGTAGCCAGGGTATACCAAAGGTAAGAAAGATCTCAATGTCTTTCCTTGCTTGTAAGCCAAGTCTTCCTTTATTTATTTATTTGGGGAATAATGAACGATGCCTCACAAGTTGGGGTGCCTTTCAAGGCCCCTTTACCCTATTTATTGGTGAATAATGAACACCCCCATCAAAACAATTGATTCTCTTCTTTTGGTTATGTCAGCGGATATAATAAGCAGATTTTGAGGTACGAAAATTGTTCTTTTTAAAATATTGATTGTCCCTGTTAGAAGATTAAAGTACTATATTTTCAGGATATTATGTAGTCTCTTGTCTTGTATTTGAGTTATTTTTTATGTAATTATGAGAATATCTTCTACTGAACATGGATTGATTCTTTACCTTCTTGTTCTTTCACTTTTCATCTATTTAGAAGGTGTTTGGCATTGCGGCTGCGGGTATGGTTATGTTAAAATGTAATTGTATAGTGTTTGGTTAGTTATGAAGCACACTTTTTATGCACGTGGGTCCTACCAGGAATTGAGGTTGAGCCTCGGTTTCTGAAAAACAATTTCCACTTGCTTTTGGGTGCATCTCTCTCTTTGAAAGCATTCTCTCTCACCTTCATTGACAAAAAAATTTGCAGAGGAGAAAACCATTGGAAAAAAAAAACCAAAATGTCCCCCAAATTTGAAAATCCTGCCTACCATTGCTAACCATTTCTGAGATATATCATTATCATCTCATTCCTAAATTGTTCCAGCCTCGTTATTCTCCTCCATTCCCTTCTCTCATCTTTATTCTTCTAACTTGTCTCCTTCTATTTCTTTGAGAGTTTTCCTTGCCAAACTCGTTCAACCAAAGATAATTTCAGTGATTAATAAGCTCATTCATCAAAGATTTGTGTTGTTTTTTTTTTCTTCTGTAAATTGAAATCTTATATTCCTGCACCCCTTTCTTCATTCTTCTTCAAGTTCAAGTCAAATCAAATTCAACGTGGAATTTCATATGATGTTTATAACATTTCTTTACTTTTTTGATTTGCAGAAATAAACGACAGATCCGTGTTGGGGAAACTCAAACGAGAGAAGAGTAACCGTGAGTTTATTCCTTATCTCCATCTTAAAATTTATTTTAATTATCTATAAATTTTAATTTCTATGATGCTCCATTATTTTTCTTTTTATTGTGATTAATTGTCAATGTTGTTAATTAACTACAAATTATTGCACTTGTATGCAACCTGTTTTTGAAAGGAGATGATTTTTCTTTGTATATTTTTTTCTCTATTGAAATTACTCATGTTTTATGGAGTTTTTATGTTTGATTAATTTATTGGAAGTAGATGATCTTGACACAAGCAATGTCAACATTGATGGTGTTGATTTGGAAGAAGGAAGCGGTGATTCAGAGGAGGATGTGATTTTAAATTTGGAGAATGACATGTCTCGAATGGTTGGTGGGGTGAATATGTCAAGTAACATTAACACAAAGATTAGTGGTAAAAGAAAAGAAAGAGATCCTTCTGAGATTCAAGTTAGAAAACAGATGTCTGAAATTGGTGTTCAGTTGCTGTTAAGGTTGGATCAACTACTTGAGAGTATGTTGACTAGGAGTAATTTCACTTCTTTGCATATGGATCGGCAAGGTTGTAGTATTCCTGAGGTGATGGCTGAGCTCCACTCGATTCCCGAAGTTTCAATTGAAGATGATTTTCATGACTTTGCTACGGAGTATCTGAGTTTAAGAAGGAAAAGAGAAATGTGGTCTAGTATGGGTGATCTTGAAGAGAAGTTGAAATGGTTGAAGCGAATGTATGCACGAAGTAGACGTGCTTAGCTAACATGGTATGATTTTATTTTCTAAAGCATTAATTTATTAACTACGTTAAAGTGCTAGCTAAATATATTGTGTTGTGTTATTTAACGTGCTTGATAATTTATTTATACATGTTTACATTTGTAGAATAATAAGCTAATAGTTTTGAAAAGAATAGTTTCCATTTGTAGAAGTTAGGAGATGTGGGCATATCAATTTCTATTGTTTTTAATTCCTTCGTATTTTTATTTAAATATTTAAATGTTGATGTAGTTATGGACTTTTTATACGAGTTATTGAACTGTTGGGTTGCTGTTATTTGGATTGTAATTTAAAAGATTAGTTGTTTCAAAACAGATTTTTGTTTACGGATGTTGTGTTATTGCATTATTTAGCTCAATGTCGTTTAATTAAATGTAAACATGTAATATTTTAGTAAGTATAATTATTTACCATAAATATGTAATATTTTTATTTTTATGAATGTTTTAATAATTTAATTTGTGTGTCTAATGTGAATATTGTGCAACGTTTTGGATGAGAAATTTTTGAAGTATTCATGTTAGTGTGACTCTTAATATAATACTATATTTTAAAAAATTAGGAAGAAATCCTTATATAATAGTAGCTTTATTACCCAAATAAGATGGACATAATAAAAAAAATAAAAAGTACGAATGATAATAAAAGTGGAGATTATGGGTCAGCACAAGAAAAATGTATGAAAGGAAAAAAATAAATGGTATTAAAGTAAAGGATGACCAAAGGTTTCAAATGAATATTTATTTGACAAAAGCTGTCGATGAAAATGATGCATGTTATAGGTTTTAGAGTGTAACTAGCTATAAAGGGAAAAATTTTAAAAATATAGGGATAAAAAATCTTGAATAATAGATATAAAAATGTGGGGACAAAGAATCTTGAATAATAGAGGTATGATAATAATTTGCTAGAAACCATGTGAAAGTAACAAGATGTTTGATACAAAAGAATGTCTATATTTAAATGTTATTGCTCATACATGTTAGAATTTATTTTTGCATTTATACTGAAAGCAAACCATGTACAAAAGATATTTAGATATGCTTAATTCAACAATGTCGACAAATAAATTCAAAATGTTAATGCAAGGCATCATTAACTTTTTTCTATATAAGAAGGGATGTTTCTATCATGTATTTTAATAAATAAATATTTTCAGAACAAACATCTCAACTGCATTTGTTACAGGTAAGTGAAACATTTTCTTAGCATTAATAGGTTTGTGATAAAATTATTCTTCCCAAGTCTTTGATTGTTTTTATTTTTATTTTTTATTACCGAATAATATTTAATTGGATTTATGGTAATTTATTAACATCCTATCAATTTTTTTTATTTACATGTAATTAAAGATATGGATGATTCACGGTTTAATGCCATATTTAACAAAGATTTTAATGACGATTATGATAATGTAATGAATGACATTGTAGATTACATTAATTATCTTAGTTGTGAAGGTAGCGGTGTCTTAGTTGCTGATGCCAGAGATGAAGGTGATGGAAACGGTGAGGATGACAATAATGACGATGACGATGATAGTGACGATGAAAGCGATGATGATGGTGGATTTTTTTAAGGAGACAATTTGATATGAATGAATTAATTATATGCACGATTGGAGCTATAAATATGTATTATATTAATTATATGTATAAAGAACCATGCATAGTTTCATACAATACAGTGATGTGTTGGTTGAATGAAGTTTTAAGAGGACATTAGAAACGATGTGTTAACATGTTTAGGATGGACACTACAACTTTGTTGAGCCTGTGTAATGATTTTAAAACACATTATGGCCTAAACCTTCAAGAAGAATGAATGTTATTGAAAATGTAGTAATGTTTCTATTTACAATAGTAGTAAGGGTGTCAAATAGGGAAATGTAGAAGATATTTTAACATTCAGGTAAAACTGTTAGTAGATTTATAAAAGAAGTCCTTAAGTCATTATGTTTGTTTGCTGTAGAAGTCATAAAACCAGTAGATTTATAATTTACCAACACTCCAAGAGAAACTATAATGAATCCAAGATATATGCCACATTTCAAGGTAAGATAAATAATTTTTTTATGTTGTTTAAATGAATATCAATTATTTTATTAATATTTCAAAATACTTGTATTTTTTTTTTTCCTATAAAATTGTATCGGTGCAATTGATGTAACACATATTCATGCATGTATATCATCTAATAAACAAATTTTGTTTATTGGAAGAAAAGATACACCGACACTATCATGGTTGCTTATAGTTTCGATATGCAATTCATGTTTGTGTGAGCAGGAAGAGAAGGCAGTGCACATGATATGTGTATTTTTCTTAAGGCTATTGATAGTACTAGTATAAAATTTTCAAAACCACAGAAGGTTGTGATTTCATATAAATTGTAGAGTTGACAATTGAGGTTAGATAATATTCTTTTTTAGTTATTGAAAAAAATTAGCATATTGTTCTTATTTGCAAGCAAATACAATTTGATTGATGCCAGATGTTCCAATAAGTATGGGTATTTAGTTCCCTATAAAGGTGAGAGGTATCATTTACAAGATTTTAGACGTCGTGAACAACCAAGTAGTCGAGGAAGAAGTGTTTAATCGTGCACATTGATCACTACATAATGTGAGAGAGCGTTCTTTTGGAGTGTAGAAACAGAGGTGAATAATTTTTCAAAACATGTTTACTTGTCCCTATAAAACATAAGTTGAGATTGTAGTCGCATCAATGACACTATATAGTTATATTAGAAAGAAATCGCAAGATGATGAGGTTTTTGCTGAATATGATCGCAATTCTAATTTTATTCTGGATGATTTTTTACTAGATATTGTAGCTCGCTTAGATAATCAAGGAGAGGCCTTTACGTATGAATTTTATACGAGATAAAATTGTAAATAGTTTGATGAGATAATAAAAAAAACATAACGTACAAGGATTATTTATTTCGTTATATAATCATAATTATAAATCAACAATATTTTGCAATAATACACACATACATATATACATGGATGTATGTTCTTTTAAGTAATTTCACAATCAAACCTCAATATAAAAAACATATTAACCAAATATATGAAACTGTTTTTTATTCAATCTCAATTTCAATCATAATTTTAACTAAATACTCAAATTTTTAAAACAAATCTCAACAAAAGTAATTTTATGACATTATTTTTTTTGAAACCACAACCACAGAAACAACCATAGTACCAAACATACTAATATAGTGTCCTTCAAATTTCATCATGATTATTGCTTGGTCAATATCTCAACTTCATGGTTTAATAATGATAATGATATTGTTGGATTGATTTGATGTGCTAATGTCAATAATAAATTTTTAAAAAATATAAATTATTTTAATAAATTTTCAAGAGAAAAATATTTTAAAAAGTAACTAATACAACATTTTCAAACACCATCTTAAAAAAATTCTAGCCCACACTTTGCTCTTCTTTTTTAAAAAATTACATTTACGTCCTGGTTCAAATTGCAATTATCCATTATAATTTAAAAAATTACCATTTATATTCTGGATCAACGAAACTTTTTAAATTTGATGAATTAATCAAATTACCCTGTGTATAGTATAACAGAGACACCACCTAGATAACATATCTGTTAAACAAAATTTCAGAAAATATTAAAGTTTTTTAAATCCATAAATTAGCTTCTTTTGTCTCTCTAGAAAACAAATTCTTATCTCTCCTGTTTGAAACAAATTAGAGCTTTTTCAAATCCATAAATTTTGCTAGCAGTAACCATGGCTTTCGATTCCATCAATGCTTCAATTCTTTTTGTCCCGAAATATTTCAGCAAGAAAAAGAGGGTATGAAGACAACTCCTTTCTTTTACTTACTTTTTTTCTCTCTCTCTCCCTCTCTGGAATTTAATTTCTTTCTAAAAAAATCGATTATGGTAGAAAATGCTTGAAAATCAGGCATTGAAGCGTTTTCATGGCATAAAAAAAAAAGTATGGTGGGAAGCGAAAGGTAATGATTAAAGAAAGAACTCTCGAGATCATGAAAGCCATATAAGAGAGAATTGTCAGTCCTAATTGTCCAAGACACTCTCCCATTTCAAAGCCCTAGTTGCTGGTTCATACCAAGATGCAAATGTTTACGAGCTACAGATGCAACTACACTTGCTATGTGGACAGAATTATAGATCATATGGATTGCTGAAGTAATTACAATTCTCGTGAATGAGCTTACCCTTGACCTAGAGGATCAAAGAGGTTCCCGTTTGAGCATGAATTTAGCCATTGAACAAAGACATGATTTAACAGGAAAAGAAGACCCCTCACCAGCTCAATTATCACCTGCATTGTCTAGGTTGCTTGATGTTCTTGTTAATCTATCACATGGCGGCTAGGTTTGGTATTTAGGGGAAGAAGATGGCTAGGATTTTTTTTTTTTATTCAATGACAAAACTGAAATATTTAACATGAGAGTCATTAAATAGAAAATAATAGCAAATATGTAAATAATCAGATTTTTGTATTGATTTTTTTAGGAATGATGTTAAGTGATAGCGCATGCATAAAACTAAAGATGCAAAATATAATTTTTCAAACTATAAAGGGTAATTGTAATTTGGACTAAATTAAAGGATGTTAAGAGTAATTTTTTTTTTTTTTTTTTTTGTAATGGAACCTGTGATTCATGTTAGAATTTTATTTAAAAAGAACATGATTAATTGATATATTTGAGGTCAAATTTAAAGTATGGTCTCTCATATTTAGGGTTAAAGACTAGTTAAATTATTCTCCAATGAAAATACTTTTATAAATCAAAATTTGTAAATATATATTAGACTGTTAAGCAATGGTGTTTGGTTTATTATAACAAGGTCTACCAAACATAGGAATATTTTCAAAAATAGTCTAGAGTTTATACAAATTTAAATCTATAAGTATGCAAAATAATAACTTGTGGTAAGCATGTTTTTAACACAAATATAATAATAGAACACTAGCATGCATATTAAATATATATTCAAATTTATAATTGTTATTAATTCAAAGTCTTAGCATACTAATAATACAAATATATATGCTTAAATTAAAACAAAGGAGGGTATTTAATTGTTAAAGTATTTTAAAGTAATGAATTTTTTTTTGTTGTCAATGATGAGTTTTTTGTCCTTATGTCTTTTTTTTTTTTTCATTTGTGCAATTAGGATGTTTGCAATATGCTTCCCAAAACTCCAACAACACCACCTTAGTTTATATGCATTTCTAAATAAGATATTTGAACCAAACAATATGAAACTTGATTATCTCTCAACAAGATGAATCTAAACTCTATATTTGAATGAAAACCAAAGCTTAAAATGAGAATAAACTACTAAAATATGAGGTGAGGAAGAGTATGTAAAAACTAAAAAAAAAAATTAAGTTTGAAACTCTTTCTTCACCCTTTTTTTTATTTTGAATTTTGGAAGCTAAAATGTTGAAGAATTAATTCTTATCATTATTAACTTTTGATTAGCCACCATAAATCAAAAATTAAATTTAAGAAAACCAAGGATTCTTTAATATTAATTTCTCATTCACCCATAATTTGTTTTAATCATGTTAATTAAACAAGTTTCCAATAATCCCCCACATAAATTAAAATTATTTTACCAGTTTGAAAATGACTTAAAGATTTATTAAGAGATATTAATTTGGTAGATTACTTCATTAGGATAGATAATTTTTATCTTTGAACCTTCGTTACTGAAATACTATCGGATTGACTTGGCTAAATAGTAAACCAAGACAATAGTATTCACATAGTTCTCTACGTATAGATTTATTTTGATTCTTACCATTGTGTTCATTTAGTCCCTAAACAACTCTTGGATTCATGAACCTTTTAAAGAATTCAGCCTTTCTCAAAATTCAAAATTCAAAATTCAAAAAAACCATTTTTTTCACTCATACAGGTGATCTTTTATTAAAAATATTAAGTTATCCTCTACTTAATGTACGAAAATATAAAAATCATTAAAAGTTCAGCTTACTATTTATCACGCTGTAACTAACAGTTATTTCATCATAGGAATAAGCGGGAAATAATAATTTTCTAGTACTAAGAATGTTATATGACTTAGTTTTTCATTTCAACCTAGATCTTGGGATTTTCAATCAACTAGGTATGATTTACCATCATTACACTATTTCATCTTTAAAAGGTTTTAAGCCTATTCCTCTCGATGAATTATATATAAACTCTCTCAACAAACTTTTAACAGGTCCATGATATTTTTCTTTGATTTTACATAGTCAATGAAAATAATTTTATTCAAGAGCAAGTATTTAATAATATTATGTTTGTAACATTATTTCTAGATTTATTATTATACATACTGTTTTGTACCCCTTCAATTGCTGATTGACTATCATAATGGACATAAATAGTTGGCATTGGTTTTGGCTAACATGGAATATCCTCTAAGAAATTTTGAGTTGATTCGGCTTTCTCTCTAACTTTATCAAGATCAATAAACTTTGATTTCATCATGAATCTAGCAATGTATGTTTGTTTGAAGTATTTTCATGAAAGTTATTCCATAAAGTGTGAAGACATCCATTTGTGGATTTTAAATCCTTAATGTTGGATATCGAATTAATATCATTATATCTTTCTAAAATTATTAGGTAACCAGTATAGTGTAACCCATAGTTCACAATATACCTTAGATATTTGAGAATTTTTTTTTTTATTACCTTCTAATGATTCATACTTGAATTACTTGTAAATCTACTTAGTTTACTAACTAAATAAACAATATCATGCCTTATGCAATTCATAGTACACATCAGGCTTCCAATCATTCAAGAATATTCTAATTAGCTTATTTCCTTACCTTAGTTCTTGAATAAATATACACTTATATCAATTGGTGTTTTAATAATGTTATTTTCACCATTGAAAAATTTATCAAGAATTTTCTCAATATAATAAGATTAGGATAATACTAATCCGTTAGATTTCCTATAAACATTTATTCTTAGTATGACATCTGTAATACCTAAGTCTTTCATGTCAAACATGTTAGTTAATATTTTCTTAGTAAACTTGATCATGTAATCATTACTGCCTAAAATTAGTATATCGTCTATATATAGACATACAATGACATAACTTTTATCTGTGTTTTTCACATAAGCGTGTTTATCAATTTTGTTGATTTTGAACTTATTTGACAACAAAACATTGTCAAACTTTTCATGTCATTATTTAGGTGCTTGTTTCAAATCATATAATAATTTAACAAGCTTGCAGACTTTCTTTTCTTATCCATTGATAAAAAAACCTTTCGGCTTGTTCCATGTAAGCTTTTTCTTCGAAGTCACCATTTAAAAAAGTTATTTTTACATCTATTGGATATTAATGTTCGTATGGAAGTTATTCTTAATACAGATGAATATATGTCAAAATAGTTCACACCTTCTTATTATCTAAAACCTTTAACAACAAGTCTACCTTTATAATTATCAATAGTGTCATCAACTATTATTTTTATTTAAAAGATCCACTTATGGCCTAATGATTTACTTCCAGGATAAAGATCCACTAGTTTTCATATTTGATTATTCATAATGAATTCAATATCATTATTGATTGCTTTTTTTCCAATCGAAAGCTTTCAAGACATTGCCTCCGAGGAGGTTCGATGTTCATTTTCTAAAAGTATAATAAAAAATCAAGATCAAATATTTTTGGTCATTTTTGTCTTTTTACTATTTTTAAGCTTAACTTTATCATCTTTTGATTGATAATGATTACTTGATCTATCATCAATCATTCTTTAAACTAAACGATTTTCTCATGCTTCCTTTCATGGAAACATTCCTTAAAGAATATAGCATTTTCTATTTCCATAATAGTATTATGATAAATATTCTCAATACTTGACTTGTGTACAACAAATCATTATAGTGGATAAGGAGCAGTAGTTTGGTGGATAATACCATTTTAGAAACAGAATTCACCAAATGGTGTTTTGTATTCTTCATTTATATCACTTCTTATCACCTTTATCTTTTTGGTATGTTAATTTTCAACTTTATTTTTGTAATGTTTAAACATTTTGAGAGCTTCATATATGCTCTTAAATAAATAGGTATAACAATACCTTATGCAATCATCTATAAAAATAACAAAATATCTTTTTCTACCTTTAGTTTGCATAAATTTTAAATCATCAATATATGAGTTAATTAAGCATAGAGGTTCACAACTTCTTTTAATTATTTGAAAATAAGGTTTTGTAAATTTTAATTCTCCATAAATTTCACACTTATCATTGTTTTAAAAAGTAATTCTTGGTAATAATTCATGGTTTGTTAACTTGCATATAATTATAATTTAAATGATTTAACCTACCATGCCACAAATCACAAGACTCAAATAAATAAAAGGAGGAGACAATCTTATTATTGTTCTCATCATTGGTTACAATGGTCAATATATTGATTTTAAAGAGGCCATCACAAAGATACTATTTTCCTACAAACATACCACTTTTAAAGACTATAAATTTATTACTCTTAAAAACTATCTTAAAACCATTTTTGCTCTACAATGAGCCAAACACTAACTTTTTTCCTAATATTAGCAACATGCAATATATTGTTGAAGGTGAGAAGCTTTTTAGAGGTTATCTTCAATATGACATTTCCAACATCTAATACTTTTAAGTTTGATGAGTTCCTCATGTATAGGTTTTCCCCATCCATTTTTTTTAAGTGAAAAACATCATCTTCTTGATACATACAAGTCTTGTAGCATCAATATCAACTCACTACTACTCAGGATTGTTGATAAGGTTGACTTTGAAAGCAACATAAGACAAGTTCATTTCTAAAACTTTATTAGTGAGGTGATCAACATTAGTGATATTGGCTTAAACAATCCTTTTTGTAGGGTTTCATTGCTTACCCTTATTTCTATAATCCTTAGCCAAATGCCCAGTCTTATTACAGATAAAGCATTTTCCATTTAACTTATTGACAATTCATTTACCTTTCACAACAAGTTTTTTCTTTTGATTTTTCTTATGGGACTTTACCACTTATTTCATAACATTTTCTTTTGGGGCATTCTATTTTTGGATAACTTGGGCCATCAATGCAAAACAGGACCATTGGGACAGGTATGTCTAGTAGGTTTCTATGCATCTGTGCATGGTTTTATGCTACTTTTTATGATTCTTAGCTGGAATGTGTGTAGTTTGGGATCTAGTTCTAAAAGAAAAACCATCAGCAAGTACATTAAGGATTTTAATATTATTGTATGTTTTATTATTGAATCAAAACTTTCATTGATGGTTGTGAATTGGTTGAATACCCGCTGGTGAATCATCGGTTCACCTAGTTTAGAGGTGGCTTTATGAGTAGGCTAGATAGAGCCTTTGCTCACATACAATACCTATCTCATTTTAGTTCTTTAAAACTGATTAGATTGGATCATGGTCTCTCGAATCATTTCCCTTTGCTTGTTGGGAAAGAACAAGTTAACTGGGGATGGAAGCCTTACCAATGTCTAGACTGTTGGCTCATGGCCTCATCTTTCCATAGCATTCTCAAGGTCTTCTGGAAGGAATTTATGCATGATATCCCTGGTGACTTTCAGGTGATCAGACGAATCAATGCTCTGAGACTGAAGTCAGGTCAGTGGAATAAAACTGAGTTTAGGAATTAGGATTGGGCTCTGCAGAATATCCAGTCTTTTATTCAGCTCCTCAAGGAACAAGCTGAAAGTGGTAAGCTATCTAACTCTGAAAGAAAAAGGCTATATGAGCTGAAGGGTAAGCAATGGAAACTCTGCAGATATGTAGAATCAATATAGAGATAAAAGGCTAGATAGTCTTGGCTCAAGTTGGGGGACATAAACACTCGTTTCTTCCCATCTCAGTAAAAGTTAGGGGATGTAAAAACTATATTCCTCAGATTATATACAACGGGAAGATTCTCTCCAGTCCAACTAAAATCAAAGAAGGAGCAAAAGAATACTTCTCAAACATTTACTCTGAATCTCTGACTCCAAGACCCACGATGGGTAATGTAGGCTTTAAGAAGCTCAGTGAGAACCAGGTTGCATGGCATGAAAGAGTTGTTACCATAGAAGAGGTTCACTTGGCCATCTTCAGCAATGAAAGCTCCAAGGCCCCAGGACCTAACGGTTTCAACTTTAATTTTTATAAGAAGTTTCGGGAGTTAATGAAACACGACTTATTCACAATGGTTCTTGAATTATTCAGGAGAGGTCACCTTCCTAAAGGTATTAACACCATTTATATTGCTTTAATTCCAAAAGTTGTTAGTAGTTTCTCTTTTAATGATTATAGACTTGTTAGTTTACTAAATGGGTTATGTAAGATTATTGCTAAGATTCTCACCACTAGGCTAAAAGAAGTTATACAGAGTGTGGTTAGTCCCTCTCAATCAACATTATTGCTGGTAGAAACATCCTGGACTCAATCCTTATTGCCAATGAAATGTTGGATTCCATGAAATCTCAGAGCTATCAAGGTTTCCTTCTTAAACTTGATTTCAGAAAAGCTTTTGACACTGTATCCTGGTCTTATCTTACTGATGTTATAGGCTATATGAAATTTGGTGCTCGATGGAGGAAATGGATTACGACATGTGTCTCGACTACAAGACTATCAGTTTTAATCAATGGTTCCCCTACTTCTGAGTTCACAACATTTGGTGGTCTTTGGCAGGGGAATCCCCTCTCCCATTTACTCTTTTGTTTGGTTGCTGAAGGTATCTCAGTTTTCAATAGCAAGAGTTTGAAAATTGGTGCTCTATATGGCATGGATTCTGCAGGAATAAAAGATATTCATCATCTGCAATTTGTAAATGACATTCTTCTCTTCCTACCAATGATCTTCAATGCCTGCTAAATACCAAGAGAATGTTACAATGGTTCAGTTTATGCTCAGGGCTCAATGTCAACTTCCATAAGAGTAGTTTGGTGGGTGTGAGCGTGGATAAGATATATGCTGAAAGGATTTCTGGTGTTCTCAGGTGCAGATATGATACTCTTCCAATCAAATACTTGGGGCTCCCTCTAGGAGCTAATCCCAAAAGGACTTCCACATGGAAATCTGTTCTCTAATAGATTCGAGGGCGGCTCAACTCTTGGAAGGGGCAACTATTATCGATGGCGGGGAGAGCAATTTTGATCAAAAGTGTAATCTCTTCCATTCCTCTCTACTACATGTCCATCTTCTACATTTCAAAGACAATGGCCCGTAAGATTACAACCATGCAGTCCCATTTTTTGTGGGGTGGGAGTGTTGATAACAGGAAAATTCATAGGCTTGCTTGGGATACAGTGGCAAAAGAAAATGACAGGGGCGGTCTGGGTGTTGGGAATATATCGGCAAAAAACAAAGCTCTCCTCTTCAAATGGATTTGGAAATTGGGAAGCAATGATAAAGCTAGTTGGGTAGACTTCATTAAGGAAAAATATAGTCCATTGTTCATAAAAAAGATGCCTAAATTCAGGAAAAAACTTTTAGGGATCTGGCGAGGAATCAACTCTACCATTACTAGTACGGATCTTGATAACTCTCTTATTCGAGCTGGCTTAAACTTAAAATGGGTAATGGTAACCATGTTAATTTTTGGTCAGATACTTGGTTAACCATTTTCTGTTTAGCTAAATCTTATTCGGCTCTCTTTCGCTTGTCCACCTCCAAAGCAGGGATTGTTAGTCAAATAAGATACTAGATAGAGGATACTTGGTATTGGAATATGAAATGGATAAGGCCCATCAGTACTAGTGAGAACCTGTTGTTTCAAAGATTATTGTTTGATCTTAATCTTGCAGTTATTCATCGATTGAAAGAAGACATGTTGATTTGGGAATGGGGTAAGGATGGAGGCTATACTATAAACTCTTGCATGCTTGCCCTTGAAAGGATCAGGTATGTTGGATCTACAACTTATGTCACAGATGTTTGGAAATCGATTTTCCTTTTAAAAATAGAAATGACTTTATGGCTGGCCTTAGATGAAGGCCTTTGCACAAGAGCCTTCCTGGTGAAGAGACACATTCTAAGCTCTCTAGAGGAGAGGTGCCCTTTTTGTGAGCAACATTCAGAAACTGTCTTCCACATCCTCATGCATTGCCAAGTGGTCTGGAAACTATGGAATAAAATTGTAGCCTAGAGAGGTCTAAGTTGGGTAATGCCATATGCCCTTTACGACCTTTGTTGTCAATGACCAGGTCTTCTGTAGGGCAACCACGGTAAGTTTGAAAGATCTGTTTGGGGGGCTTTATGTTTAGCATTGTCTGGACTATATGGAATGCTAGGAACGCCTTGATATTTGAGGAAAAAAAGCCAATTTGGGAAGATATCCTATGGTTTTTGTTTTACTTTGCTGCAGGCTGGATCATGAATCTGAACTCTTGTTTTTGGTATACTAGTGTTGATTTGTATAGGAATCACAAATGCATTTTGGCTTAGTCTACTTAAGTTCTGATTTCGTATGGTTTTGTATTGCTTGCTTTAATAGTAGGATCTTATGTTTCCTTGTATTTCTTTCTTGTAATTAGGATGATGCCTAGGCTACAATCTATGTAGCTAAAGCTCTGCCCATACTGATTAGGTTTTCTCTCTTTATTATATATCTATTCTCGATTTAATAAAAAAATAAAAACTTATTGTCCTCTTCTATCCTTGACCTAAAAATAAGATCTTCAATTCCTATATTTTTGTGCTTATACTTAAGATAGTTCTTGAAGTCTTTTCAAGATATGGAAATTTTCCAATGACTACAACCACTTGGAAGGACTCACTTAGACATAACTGTAGTGTGTATATCATGCAATATGAGTTAAAACTCTTGAACTTCATTATGGTCCTTGAATCAATCATCTTTAAATCTAAAAATTTAATGACTATGAATTTCTTCATACCGACATCTTCATCTTGTATTTTTTTTTCTAAAGCTTCTCAAAGTGCTTTTGTACTCTTGATTGAATTATACACATTATATAGTGTATTGTGTAACCCATTCAAGATATAGTTCTTGCACATAAAATCAAAATGATTTAATGCATTTAAAGCTACCATAGTAGTAGGGTCAAATTTATTTCTGATGATTTCAACGCTTCCTCGGTCAAGAAATTTGCTAAGTTCAAGATGGTCAAATAAAATAGCATCTTTTGTTGCCACCTCTTATAGAACTTTTTAGATTTCTCACCATGCACCACAAAAGATGATGGTGGAATCCTCACTACCAAAGTAGTACTTATCGAAGCAATATTGGTTGGCGCAACTAAATCTTGAGTAGAAGTAGTAGAAAACATGATATATATATATATATATATATATATATATATATAACAAATACAATAGCCAATAAATATTTTGGCTCCATAATAAGAAAAATAATTAATAAATAAAAAATAATTAAACTATGCAATTTAAAATCAACATTTATTCCCTTTCTAGAGTTACTTTGTTGAGCCTTATTTTGCTCATTGTAATTTGTTTAATTATCATCATTTCACTTACAAATTAATAAATATGCATGATGGATCACAATTGATTCTTAACTAAATTAGTATTAGAAAATAATATAAATTATATCTTGAAGTTTCACCTAACAACTTAAACTTTAAGATTAAAATGGTTCTTTGACATGATATCAAATTCTTGTTGACAAATGATCACGAGTTCAAATCTCACTACCCATATTCTATTTAATAAACATATCTTAAGATCTCGCTTAACAATTTAAATTTTTGAGTTGAAATAGTTTTTTAACAATTAGAGTGTTAGATCTTTTATGGGACTACTAATTTACATGGGGATCTTAGTTTTTCTAGTTTGGAAGAAAAGAAATGATACTGAAGCCGAGGAGGATTATTTAGATCAAGTTTTGGGACTGACCACCCAATTCTCTTACAAAAATTTAAAAGCCATGACAGAAAAACTTTAGTAAGATGCTTAGCAAGAGAGGATTTAGCTTAGTTTTTTAAGGGACACTAGCTAATGGAACCATTGTAGTAAAACAACTTCATGATTTAAGCCAAGTTCAGAAATCATTCCTTGCTGAAACTAAGGTAATTAGTAGCATTTACCATGAGAACTTGGCAAAACTTCTTGGTTTTTTGAGCTAATAAGAATCATTGGTTTTAGTTTATGAGTATAAGTCTAAAGGATCTTTTAATAAATGGATATTTAACAAAACCTATGAGTTTTGCTCAATTCAAAGAAGACAAAGAAAATCATTATTGATATAGCCAAGGAACTGACCTATCTTTATGAAGATTGTAGGTAGAAGATAATCCATTTGATATCAAACCCCAAAACATCATGTTAGATGATGATTTTAATGTAAAAACCTCTGATTTTGAATTGTCAAAACTAATTGACTGAGACCAAAGCAAAGTTGTGACAATCATAAGAGGCACTCCTGCCTACTTGCTCCAAAATAGTTGAGTTTAGTAAGCATGGGAAAACTGGACATCTATAGCTTTGAAGTTGTTATCTTAGAAATAATATGTGGAATGAGAAATTCTAATCTCTCAGCCTAAGGAACGAAAAGCATATGATAAGTTTTCTTGAGAAAAAAAAAAAGCACAAGAGAATGGATTGTTGAATCTTGTTAATGATCAAAATAAAGATATGCAACTTCATAGAGCTTAAACAACAAAAATCATGAAGGTTATTGCATGGTGTTTGCAAAGTGATTATGTAAAGAGTGCATCAATGTTTTTTGTAGTTAATGTATTGGAAGTGTTATAGAAGTTGAAAATAACAGGGTTACTTATGTGTTTCCTTCTAATCTATATGGACAAAAGTGACTTATTATTCATTATTACACTAAAAGAAATTTAAGATTTACCGACAGAATTTGCTATAGGCATTTCTGCTCTTAGATTGTCAGCATGAATTTTATCAATTGGCTCATAAGCAACAATACTTCATCTGAAAAACTATCATTCGTGATTTGTGATCTATTAGTAAGTTTGTCGGTAATAATTTTACTGATGGATTTACTGAATGCAAAAGCGTGCCAAAAAAATTTACCCATTTCATTTCATTGGTATTTCTATCGATGAATATAACATATCACCGATAAAAGAACTATATATAATTTCATCAGTGATTTTTTTTATGTCCATCGGTATTCCCCTTAGTGAAGTTGACATATAACCATCAAATAGATCGTCTGTAATTTCTTCAATGAGTAAACAGTGGCAAAGGCATTTGCAGTAATTGTTTTCCAATTCTCTAGATATATCGATAGACTAAGTCCATCAATAGCCTTATCAATAATAATTTTAAAATAATTTTTTTATAAAAAAAGTCTATTAAACAAAAGTAGAAAATAATTAAATTAAATAACAATCAAATATTTATTACACATTTAAATATTTATAAGTTCAACTACAATTAATATAGAATTGAGGCGCTGAAAAAGGAGGAGGAGACGGGTCTTTACCGAGATTGTAGGGCCAATAAAGGAAAGCACATGTACCACCCATATGTGATCTCGTCTCCCTTATCAATCGATGGAGTTTGGCTATCTTAGCATTGGGTTATTCATACTCAGCAGCAAGATGGGTTGTTAAGGCTTTAACTTGTTGGTGTAAAACTCAAAAGTTTGCGTGCTCAGAATTGAGTGCAAGCATCCAATAGTTGAAACACTATGAGCCATCCATAAATCCTTGGTCGTGGTGTTAGAAAGACCATACATTTGATTTCTATTGAGTCCATCGGATAATCTTTCCTCCAACTATAAATTTGGATCGAGATATGGATGGGTCAAAAGATCATCTTTTTATCTCTCCTTTAACCGATTGTTATATGTATCATGGAAACAAAAAGTCAGTAAAGTGCTGAGCTTGACTATCCACGAGTTGTTGCACCCTTTTTTTTTACGATCATTGATCTCTGCACGTGCATTTCCATAAAAAAAGCTTCATTGAGCTTGGCATGTGTCTAAGAATCATAGCCTACAAGAAAAAATTATTGTTAGTTAAATATATTTATAAAAATAACAAATAAAAAAATGGATGTAATTAAAAAAGAATCATACCACCCGCTTTGTATGCGAAACGAATAGAACGAAATTATATGGTAATGAAATCGTGAACATGCTGGTTCATGCATGAAACATTTGGACATCACTTGCTAAATATATCATGTCCATACGGCCTCCAAGACATATAGTGGTCTAAAATCCTTCCAAACCTTCAATCCTTCCAACCTAGAAGCTCCCTTTCTTTCACATATATTTTTGGCTTTCTTTTACGCCCTATACAAAAA